>ML777664.1:160679-185074 GCA_009831015.1 Picea engelmannii | reverse complement strand
CACTGGGTTAAAGCAATGAATGATGAACTTGATCAGATTGAGAAAAACAATACGTGGGAGATGGTTCATAGACCTGAAGATAAAAATGTCATTGGCTCCAAATGGATCTTTAAGAATAAGTTGAATGAGCAAGGACAAGTTGTAAGGAACAAAGCAAGGTTAGTCTGTAAAGGATATGCTCAGATAGAAGGACTGGATTTTGATGAAACATTTTCGCCCATAGCAAGATTAGAAGCTATCAGAATGTTTCTTGGCTATGCTTGTCATAAAAGGTTTAAAGTCTATCAAATGGATGTCAAGTCAACTTTTCTAAATGGATATTTAAGTGAAGAAGTCTATATGGAACAACAAGAGGGTTTCAAACTGGCAGATAACCCTGACTTATTATGCAAGCTGAAGAAAGCCTTATATGGGTTAAAACAAGCCCCTCGAGCTCGGTATCATAGACTGTATACATATCTCAAAGACAAAGGGTTCAATAGAGGAACAACTGACAACAATCTGTATATTAAAATAGAGTATAATTATTTGCTCATCGTATTGGTCTATGTAGATGACATCATCTTCAGATGTAATAAGGATCCATTGGTACAATGGTTTGCTTCTGCCATGGAATTTGAGTTTGAAATGTCCATGATAGGAGAACTACCATTTTTTCTTGGTCTGCAAATTACTCAAAGGTCTGAAGGGATGTTCATTTCTCAAGAAAAATATCTAAGAGAAATGCTGAAAAGATTTCAAATGGAAGACTCCAAACCTGTGGGTACACCTATGGTTACTGGATGCAAATTAAGCAAGGATGATGACTCACCTGATGTTGATCAAAGTTCATATAGATCAATGATAGGCAACCTGCTGTACATCACAACATCTCACCTAGACATAATGCATGCTGTAGGAATGGTAGGAAGATTTCAGTCTGCACCTAAACAGAGTCATTTGCAAGCTGTCAAAAGAATATTCAGGTGTTTGAAAGAAACAATGACTTATGGTCTATGGTATCCAAGAAATCAGAATTTTCAGTTAACTGTTTACTCAGATGCAGATTGGGCAAACTGTGTTTATGAGAGAAAAAGCACCAGTGGAGGAGCTTTCTTCCTGGGTGACTCATTAGTAGCATGGCTTAGTAAAAATCAAGGTTCCATTTCTTTATCAACCACAGAGGCAGAGTATATTGCTGCTGCTACCTATTGCACTCAGGTATTATGGATGATTCAGAGACTTGCAGACCTGGAGGTAAAATACGTTGCACCGATCCCAATTCATTGTGATAACACTAGTGCCATCAATGTGTCTAAGAATCCTCTATTCCACTCCAAGACCAAGCATATTCCCATAAAATACCATTTTCTGAGAGAGTAGGTCACTAATCAGGTTCTTCAGGTCCAGTACATTCCAACCACAAAACAAATAGCAGACATATTTACTAAACCCCTAGCTAAGACACCTTTTGAATATCTCCGACAGAAGCTGGGTGTCATTCCATCTCACACCTAAGAGAGTCCATCTTGTTAGGAGGAGTTTTGTATTGTTTGAATATCTAGTGCCTCCTAAAAATTGTTGCAACAGCTCAGGGGGAGCATGTTTTCTTTGACATTGATGTCAAAGGGGGAGAAAAGGAGTGGTCCGGGCCGGATGCTATAGTTAGAGGTCCAAACGGATTAGCGAAGACGCTGAGGGTTGCCATCAATGCCAAAGGGGGAGATTGTTGGCATGTTTTACGGGCAGTGTATGCTTGTCATTGATGGCAAGTACATCAACGATGATGGCTTAAGTACAGGAAGGATGTGCTAGGCGGGCTCTAGAAGTATTTTGGGAAGACGATGGAGAGCAATCTCAACAAGATCAGAGTATGCAATGATGAATCTCATTGAGATTTCCCGATGAACGTCAGATCTGAGCCAGAGGTCCGACCGGTGTTGGATCTAGGAGAACCTGCACGCTCTTTAACGAGCAAGGTGACATGTGAAACCCCGAAAAATCCAAAACAAGAACCTCAACGAACACTCCATTTCAGAGTTTCGGTTACCGGGAGATGGAGAAGTCAAGAGTCGAGACTCTCCAACACAGGAGTCCCGAAGTCGGGAAATGTGAAACCCCGAAATCGCAAAACAGGCGCATTGCTAGAAGTTTTGGCTACTGGAGTTTCGGATACTGGGAAATAGAGAGGTCACGGACTCTCGTCATAAGGAGTCCCGAAGTGATGAAATGTGAAATCCCGAAAAACCCAAAACATGCGCACCACTTGAAGTATTGAATACCAAGATTTCGGTTACCAGGAGATGGAGATGTCAGAGACTCTCATCAACAGGAGTCCCAAAATCGTGAAATGTGAAATGGCGAATTGATCTGAGCCGTTGGTTCAAGGAGATTGTGGACCGTTGATCCGACTCCATTTCGAAGTATTGGATACCGGGATTTCGGATGCCAGGAGATGGAAATGACAAAGACTCTCATCATGAAGAGTCCCAAAGTCACGAAACCCGAAGTCGTGAAATGATAAAGACTCCATACCAGAGTTTTGAATACCGGGAGTAGGAGGAGTCAAGAGTGAAGACTCTTCATCACAGGAGTCCCGAAATCACGAAACCCAAAGTCGCGAAATGTCACAGACTACATACTGGAGGTTTGGATACCGGGAGTTGGAGATATCAAGGTCTTTCACCACAGGAATACCGAAATGTCGATTCGTCGAAATGAAAAATGTTGGAGTTTCGGATCGTTGATCTGACTCCATTTCGGAGTTTCGGATACCGACAGTTGAAGTGTCGAAACACTTCACCACCAAGAGTGTCGAAATGCTGAAATGCCGAAACGCGAAATTGCGAAATGTTGTTTCGACTAAGGCTAAGGTCACAACCATTGGTCACATCGGTAGAAGATGGGGTAAGGAGTTAGTGAAGACAAGCTCTTTTCAGAGTTTCTGGGGCTGGGAAATGGAGAGTACTAAAATCCTCCACCTAGGAACTGCCAAAGAAATGTGGGACAAACTCATTAGTAGTTATGAAGGTAATGAAAAGGTAAAGGATGCCAAGCTTCAAACCTACAGAATATAGTTTGAACAACTGAAGATGAAGGAAGATGAAACTGTTGAAAAATACTTTATGAGAGTAGAAGAAATGGTAAATGCAATGAAGGCACTTGGTGAAACAATTGAGGAACTTTCTTTAGTTCAGAAAATCTTGAGATCTCTCCCAGATAGGTTCAACCCGAAGGTCTCTGCTATAGAAGAACTTAATGATCTAAAAACCTTGGAGTTTGATCAACTTCTAGGAACATTGACTGCATATGAAATGAGAATAGTTAAAGATAAAGCCACCTCCAGAGAAGCATCATTTAAAGCAAACAATAATGAGGATTATGAGCCCGATGAAATTGAAGAAAAAATTGTGAAAGCACTGAAGAAGGGATCAGGCAAATACAATGGTAAACTGCCTTTCAAATGTTTCAACTATGGTAGGATAGGTCATTTTGCAAATAAATGTCCCCACAAAGGAAAGGATCAGACATATGATGATGCAGAGAAGTACAAACACAGAATTTTCTTTAAAGAGAATAACTTTAAGAAGAAAAGTATGTGCGTAAACAATGATGATGATCCTTCAGATGATGAAGACAATGACTCCTCTATTGAAGATAGACTAAATGACTTCATACTTATGGCCAAAGAGGATTATGATAATAACAACACAAGGAGTGATGTTAATGAAGAAGAAGTTGTGGTTGACATGGAAGGAGAACTGATCAGTGCACTGGAAGAGATTGACAGACGAAGAATCAAGAACAGAAAGCAAAGACAATTGTTGATACAGTTTGAGAATGACAGTAAAGAACCTGATGATGACCTTGTCCTACTAAAAGTAGAATTAGAAGAGGCAAATAAAATCGAAGACATTCTGAAATGACAGCTATCAGAAAAGAAGGCAACATGTGAAGCATTAGAACAAGAAGTAGTGAAAACTAGGAAAGAGATGGAGAAGTTTCAAGCCTTGTATAATCATAATCTGTCAAGTATCAAAGCCTTAGAAGGATTAGCCACCATTTTGAATCAACAAAGGAATCCAAAGCTGAAAACAGGTTTGGGTTATGAGGAGGGATCAAGTAGTGGGAAGCCAAGAAATGAAGAACCCATCAAGTTTGTCAAATGTACAACCAATAACAACCACAAACCAACCGAAACAAAGGAAGACAATCATCCGCCCAGGACGAGTTAGGAAAAAGGTGCCAAGGCTGAATCTGTAGAACAAATAAATAATGCGCTCCCTGTTGAAAGACGTCATTAGCATGGAAGAAATCAATTTGCTCAAAGAAGACAACCATTTTCCAGGTACAAAGAATTTTTCTATGGCTATTGTTTCTACTGTTCTAACTTTGGTCACAAAGCTGTAAATTGTTCCTTAAGACTTGGACATGAGAAATTAAGATTTCAAAGGAATAAATACTTGCCACAACAAAGAATGATGCAGCCAAGTAACAAACCTTCACAGATTGCCAATTGCCAAATTAAGTCCAGGGACATGCAATTAAGGAGGTCAATAAATAGTCAATAGTCAATGAGTAGACAACGCTGCAACAATAAGTTTGACCTGTTGAACAAAGAGATTGAATGCTACATCTGTCATAACTATGGGCATAAATCTATTGACTGTCGATTAAAGAACTATGAACTAGATTTGAATTCCCGTGCTGAAAATGTCAAGTTTTGGAAGAAGAAAGAAAGTGACAAGTGTGGATTAGTGTTGTCAGCTCAAAGAAAAATGAACCCTTGGTACATAGACAGTGGATGCTCCAAACATATGATGGGAGACAAAGGTAAGTTTCTATCTCTAAGTGAAAGAAAATCAGGAAATGTAACCTTTGGAAATGATGCTCCAGGTAAAATAAAGGGTAAAGGGATGGTGAGTTTAAGTAATGGGAAAGGAAAAGCCCAATATGTTCTACTTGTGGATGGGATGAAACCTAATCTGCTCAGTGTAAGTCAAATGTGTGACAGAGGATGCGAAGTGTTGTTCACGTCCAAGGACTGCAAGATAAAGTCTGTAAACTCAGGACAAGTGGTGGCCAAAGGCATAAGGACAAAAATTAATGTATATGTGCTGAAAGAAAATAGAGAAGAATGTCATCTAAGAAAACATGATGAAAGATGGTTATGGCATAGGAGACTTGGACATCTAAACTTAGACCACTTAATCAAACTCAGAAATCTCGAGGCAGTAAAATATCTTCCGATAATATCAAAGCCCCAAGATTCAATGTGTAAACCCTGCCAAGTAGGAAAGCTAAACAGGACACAGTTTAAGTCCAAGAGCTTTACTTCAACAGAGAAACTACTCCAACTAGTTCATATGGATTTATGTGGGCCATCAAGATAGGAAGGCACAGGGAAAGAAAACTACTTCATTCTGATTATTGATGATTAATCCAGACTTACTTGGGTTGCCTTTCTCAAAGAAAAAGCTGAAGCATTTGAGAAGTTTAAAATATTTAAGGCTTTAATTGAGACTCAAATAGGCAAGAAGTTAAAGGCAATAAGATTAGACTGAGGAGGAGAGTTTATGTCAAGTGACTTCAAGGAATTCTGTGATAAGCATGGGATCAAGAGAGAATACACAATCCCAAGAACTCCACAACAAAATGGAGTAGTTGAGAGGAAAAACAGAACAGCGCAGGAAATGGCCAAGTCAATGATGAATGAGAAGAACATTGGTCAAACCTACTGGGTAGAAGCAATACACATAGCAGTCCATGTTGTTAACAAATCCCACCTCAGACCACAAAGTGACAAGACACCTTATGAACTGTGGTTTGGGAGACCTGCTTCAATTAAACACTTCAAAGTCTTTGGGAGTAAATGCTACATAAAGAATAATGATGAGAACCTTGGGAAATATGATGACAGGGCTGATGAAGTTATCTTCTTAGGGTATGCTACAAACAGTAAAGGATACAAATGCTATAATAAGAGGTTGCATAAAATGGTTGATTGTATTGATGTAAAAGTTGATGAAGGAATCCCAGCAAGAGAGATGTAGAGTAATGAGTCTTCTACGGAAGACACAACTAAAGTTGAAGATGAACAGGTCCAAGAATCAGAAAATGAAGACTCTGAATCAGATGAAGACTCATACACTCAGATAGACTCAAATCAGCAGTCAACTTCAAATTCCTCCTCCAGAATCATTTAAAAGAATCATCCTGCAAGTCAAATAATTGAAGAAAAAGACAAAGGTGTACAAACCAGGAGAAAGCTAATCAAAACCACCGAACAATCTCATATAGCTTTCATATCCATGCTGGAACCCAATAATTTCAATGAAGCCAACAAAGATGACCACTGGGTTAAAGCAATGAATGATTAACTTGATCAGATTGAGAAAAACAATATGTGGGAGATGGTTCATAGACCTGAAGATAAAAATGTCATTGGCTCCAAATGGATCTTTAAGAATAAGTTGAATGAGCAAGGACAAGTTGTCAGGAACAAAGCAAGGTTATTCTGTAAAGGATATGCTCAGATAGAAGGACTGGATTTTAATGAAACATTTTCGCCCGTAGCAAGATTAGAAGCTATCAGAATGTTTCTTGCCTATGCTTGTCATAAAAGGTTTAAAGTCTATCAAATGGATGTCAAGTCAACTTTTCTAAATGGAGATTTAAGTGAAGAAGTCTATATGGAACAACTAGAGGGTTTCAAACTGGTAGATAATCCTGACTTATTATGCAAGCTGAAGAAAGTCTTATATGGGTTAAAACAAGCCCCTCGTGCCTGGTATCATAGACTGGATACGTATCTCAAAGACAAAGGGTTCAAGAGAGGAACAACTGACAAAAATCTGTATATTAAAACATAGGATAATAATTTGCTCATCGTATTGGTCTATGTAGAAGACATCATCTTTGGATGTAATAAGGATCCATTGGTACAATGGTTTGCTTCTGCCATGGAATCTGAGTTTGAAATGTCCATGATAGGAGAACTATCATTTTTTCTTGGTCTGCAAATTACTCAAAGGTATGAATGGATGTTCATTTCTCAAGAAAAATATGTAAGAGAAATGTTGAAAAGATTTCAAATGGAAGACTCCAAACCTGTGGGTACACCTATGGTTACTGGATGCAAATTAAGCAAGGATGATGACTCACCTGATGTTGATCAAAGTTCATATAGATCAATGATAGGAAGCATGTTGTACATCAAAACATCTCGCCCATACATAATGCATGTTGTAGGAATGGTAGGAGGATTTCAGTCTGCACCTAAACAGAGTCATTTGCAAGCTGTCAAAAGAATATTCAGGTATTTGAAAGAAACAATGACTTATGGTCTGTGGTATCCCAGAAATCAGAATTTTTAGTTAACTGTTTATTCAGATGCAGATTGGGCAAACTGTGTTGATGAGAGAAAAAGCACCAGTGGAGGAGCATTCTTCCTGGGTGACTCATTAGTAGCATGTATTAGTAAAAAGCAAGGTTCCATTTATTTATCAACCACAGAGGCAGAGTATATTGCTACTGCTACCTGTTGCACTCAGGTATTATGGATGATTCAGACACTTGCAAACTTGGAGGTAAAATATGCTGCACCGATCCCAATTCATTGTGACTAGTGCCATCAGTGTGTCTAAGAATCTTGTATTCCACTCCAAGACCAAGCATATTCCCATAAAATACCATTTTTTGAGAGAGTAGGTCACTAATCAGGTTGTTCAGGTCCAGTACATTCCAACCATAGAAAAAATAGCAGACATCTTTACTAAACCCCTAGCTAAGACACCTTTTGAATATCTCTGACAGAAGCTGGGTGTCATTCCGTCTCACACCTAAGAGAGTCCATCTTGTTAGGGGGAGTTTTGTATTGTTTGAATATCTAATGCCTCCTAAAAATTGCTACAACAGCTCAGGGGGAGCATGTTTTCTTTGACATTGAAGTCAAAGGGGGAGAAAAGGAGTGGTCCGGGCCGGATGTTATAGTTGGAGGTCCAAACGGATTAGCGAAGATGCTCAGGGTTTCCATCAATGCCAAAGGGGGAGATTGTTGGCATGTTTTACGGGCAGTGTATGCTTGTCATTGATGGCAAGTAAAACAACGATGATGGCTTAAATACAGGAAGAATGTACCAGGCAGGCTCTACAAGTATTTTGGGAAGACGATGCAAAGAAAGCTCAACAAGATCATAGTATGCAACGATGGATCTCATTGAGATTTCCCGATGAATGTCAGATCTGAGCTAGAGGTTCGACCGATGTTGGATCCAGGAGAACCTGCACGCTCTTTATCGAGCAAGGTGACATGCAAAACCTTGAAAAATCCAAAACAGGAACCTCAACAAATACTCCATTTTGGAGTTTCGGTTACCGGGAGATGGAGAAGTCAAGAGTCGAGACTCTCCAACACAGGAGTCTCGAAGTCGCGAAATATGAAACCCCGAAATCGCGAAATAGACAGATCGCTCGAAGTTTCGGCTACCGGAGTTTCGCATACCGGGAAATAGAGAGGTCACAGACTCTCATCATCAGGAGTCCCGAAGTGCCGAAATGTGAAATCCCGAAAAACCCAAAACATACGCACCACTCGAAGTATTGAATACCGGGAGATGGAGATGTCAGAGACTCTCATCAATAGGAGTCCCGAAATCGCGAAATGTGAAATGGTGGAATGATCTAAGCTGTTGGTTCAAGGATATTATGGACCGTTGATCCGACTCCATTTCGAAGTATTGGATACCGGGATTTCGGATACCGGGAGATGGAAATGACAAAGACTCTCATCATGAAGAGTCCCGAAGTCGTGAAATGATAAAGACTCGATACCGGAGTTTCGTATACCGGGAGTAGGAGGAGTCAAGAGTGAAGACTCTTCATCACAGGAGTCCCGAAATCGCGAAACCTGAAGTCGCGAAATGTCATAGATTACATACCGGAGGTTTGGATACCGGGAGTTGGAGCTGTCAAGGTCTTTCACCACAGAAATACTGAAATGATGATTCGTCGAAATGAAAAAAGTTGGAGTTCCAGACCGTTGATCTGACTCCATTTCAGAGTTTCGGATAACGAGAGTTAAAGTGTCAAAACACTTCACCACCAAGATTGTCGAAATGATGAAATGCCGAAACACAAAATTGTGAAATGCAGTTTCGACTAAGGCTAAGGTCACAACCGTTGGTCACATCGACGGAAGATGGGGGAAGAGTTAGTGAAGACAAGCTCCTTTTCGGAGTTTCGGGGGTCGGTAAATGGAGAGTACTAAAATCCTCCACCACGGTGATCCCGAAATGCCGAAGAGCGGAATGCCAAAATGAATGCAAGATTTAGAGAAGTTAATCCAATGGTGCAGATGAAATTGAAGAAGATCGGAGGGCTACTATAGCACTTCTCAGTGTAACTGCTAGAAACCACTGATGGTTTCTGCCAGAGGACTCAAAGAGACTTTTGTGTGATTTCCAGAGGAATTGAAGGGTCACGAGGAATTTGCCAGTAGGAGAAAAGACTGTTCATGGAGGCTATTGACAGCTGGAAGAGCGTTGGAGCCATTAAATGCGATAGAGAGGTTGAGGTCGACTGCAACAGAAGATGAAGAATCTCAACTTCTTGTGATGTGAAGCAATTTGATCATGACACCCAATGATGATGGACAGATGGGCTTAACAAATAGTGAAGCTGAAGAGTTTCGATGATGAAAAGGCAGAGCACTCGACATGCAGAGGATGGAGAACTATTGCATGAAGGGATGCACAAGATGGATGTGAGGAAGACGGTGGTGTGTAGCAGCGAAAATGGAAAGAAGACAGAGGGTGCATTAAATGGGAAGTGCGCACAGAGCACGACAGGCGCAGAACAAAAAGTGCAAGGGATGTGTGTAGGAAGACAGTGAGGCAGACAGAGCAGCGAAATCTTGCAGAACAATGATGAGACTGGTAAGTTGTTGTTGCACATTATATCACTGTAATAAGTTTTAGTAGCACATATTCATAAATCAGGGTGGTAGGGAGGTGCTAGGGAGGACTGGTGTCCTCATAGGTTTAAGTGGGTGCTTGAACACATGGAGTTGATGCTTCCTTCTAGTTGGTGCTAGAGAAACCAGGGAGTTGATGCTTCCTTCTAGTTGGTGCTAGAGAAACCAGGGAGTTGGTGCTTCCTTCTATTTGGTGCTAGAGAAACCAGGGAGTTGGTGCTTCCTTCTAGTGGGTGCTAGATAAAACAGAAAGTTGGTGCTCTCAACAAATTGCAGCTTGCAAAAATAGAGGTTGTAGCCCCACAATGAGTTGGTGCTCATATGTATGATAATGTAAAGAATGTAAATAATAATTATCATATAAATAAGAAGAGGTTTTTACCCTTTATGGGTTCCCTCGGGAAATATCTGTCTCTGTGTATCTCATATATGTGACTGATGCTGAATGTGCCATTTCTTATTTCCCTACATTATTGTGATTATCATTGAGTGCCTTGTAAAGAATTTAAAAGAAGCATAATTGTTTAAGCACGGTAACAACTGATTCATCCCCCCTCTCAGTTGTCCAACAGACTGACCAATTCATTAAAAGTCGTGTGTATTGGCCTTTTAAGGGAAGTACTTGCATCAAATAAGCCAAAAGGTAGGCAGTTGTAAGACATAGCATCACAACTAATAAGAGTGGTTTTGTGGCAATTTTCCCTTTCTACTTTGATTTTACTGTAGCTAAACAAACTGTCAAGTAAGGGCTCCCACAATGACTCTACATCCAGTTGCAGAATATTTTCCATACTGAGAGGAGGGAAAGGGTTTCTCGTAATTGCTTGTCTGAAAGCTCGAATACTAACGCAGGTTCTAATATTATCAGTGGTCTTCGAAGCAAGTTTCCAATTGGAAACCCGTTCAGAATGGACAAAAAAAAACATTTCAGTCCCTAAGAAATCTTTCAACTCCTCTTGAAAGGTTGCTTTCAGTGCAAAGTTAACAAGTCTTTGTTTTTTATTAGTTGGTTTCATAGTACGTTGAACAAGACCTAGATCAAAACCACAAGGATCCACATTAATCCAAGAAAAACCATTTTTAAATCCACCAAGTAACTCGATAGACCTCATCTCTTCTTTATTAGAACCCTGTACATTTATTTTAATGTTTGTTTAAGATCAAGGTGTCCTAATATTCATCGAGATGGTTTTAACCACCTTCTTTTGTAACTCTTCTTCCTTCTGTTTTTCTTTATTACCTCCAACACTCAATGAAAATGAACTCTCATGAGGAGTCAAGCCCTCAAGAATCCTATTATTTTCTGTGGATATAATTTCCTTGGGCTTAAGAGGTTCATCTTGGATGATAGTACAAATGCTCTCACTGCCAGGGAGGGCCTTCCAAAATCCTACATGATCAAGAATATATGAACAATCTAGAGATTGAAAAGCACAGTCAGGCCAACAAGGCAAGAGTTGTTGAGTAGGCAAGGTTGCAAAGACAACTAACCGATCAACTATTGAGTTCAAATTTTTATTCACATGGGTGATGTTGAAATATAGAAGGTTTGAGACAAGTGCCCAAGAAGTTTGGGAGTATTGTTCCATCAACTCGTTGCTAGGAGAGCAATTCTTACATATCAGTTTCACAACAAGCTCAGAATTTCCGATAACTGAAAGGTGACCATAACCAAAATTAAGGACGTTCTCAATGCCTAATAATAAAGCTTCAGATTCAGCGACATTGTTCAAACAAGCAAACTCTAACCTGTAAGACAAATTATGAATTTTCCTGCAGGCGAAACCAAGGTAATGCCAGCCCCATTTCCTTCTCTAGAGAAAGAACCATCAAAGTGCATATACCATAATTCACCATCTAAATAAATTATTTCCAAAGGAATATTATCCTCTTCCGCAAAGATGGAATACACTCCTGGGTCTTCTTTGACATAGTTTACGCTAGATTGTAGAATATTCTCTATGTAGGGTGAATTTCTTCCTTCTCTAAGGACTATGATATTCTTACCATTCCGAGGAACGAATAAATGTGTCCCGTCGAGCGAGAGGTATCCACCTGTTAGGGCTTGCCAATCTCTCCCCAAGATAATTGAATAATTTCTTACAGACATATCAATCACCTGAATGCTGAGGGTTGTCCTTATCTCAGGATGGGCACATAAAACCAAGGTTACATCTTTAATCTCACCTATAGTTGTTTTTTGTAGACTATTATAAGAGAACATGCTTCTGGCATTTTCGTTTGTACAAGACAAGCCTAGCTCTTCCATAATAATGTTCGACATGACACTTGGGCTTGAACCACCATCAATGAGGCAACAGCGGGCAATCTTATCCATGATCTTTGCAGAAATATAAAAAGGGGTTTTTTTTACAGGGTATATAAAGTTATGTACACCTACTTTGTTTACAAAAGAATTCTCTTCATTTACCCCTTCGGAAAGATTAGATACAACATAAGCCTTTCCTTCCATGAATTGTTTCAGATGCATCTATTGTTTAGGGACGACAACCATGTATAGGAGGGTTGCATGTTCTTTGATGTTGGCCAATTGATTCAAGATATTGTATTTGGAAGAGGGGGGAGGAGGAGTGAGTCTTTGACTCTCAGGAATCTTAGGAACCTAGGGTGCAACAACAGTTGAGGACGAGCTCGGGCTAGAATAACTGCGAGGAGGGTGTTCCCTTAGGAGCATAGGCTTTGTTTCTAGTATTGATAACCATGACATCCTTTGGCTCTGCAAATTCTAGAAAAACAATAGTAGCTTCTGGTCTTTTTCCAAAGATCTTATCTTTGGCACTCTTCTTTACCTCATACGTGGTTTCTTCATGGTGCTCCTCGCAAAAGTTACACCAACTCCGACGCAAGATATCCTTAGGCTGAAAATTGTTTTCAACTGGATTTCTAAAAGGGGTTGTAGGAGAGGATGAAGATCCAGGGGTGAGAGGGGAGACAATACCCTTCCACTCAAAAGATATCATACAATTGTTCATATCTTATCCTAGTTGTAAGAGAGCGAACATATCTGTCTGTCTAATTGATTCTCCCTGGGGTAGACAAGTTCGTTCAAGTTGTTCCTCATAGTCTGAGTAAGTGTGCAGGGTGGAGCCAAGATTATCAATGGCTTTTTCCTCAAGCCTATGGCGGTAGGGAGAAGGAAATGCATTGTAGTAATGCATGAAAGCAACTTGGTTCTTAGGGTGGATAAGTTTAGGGATTTGATTATACAACTTGGTGAAACGCAAGTTGAAATACTTGATGGTATCACCATCTTTGTAAGTGACATTATTGTATTCCCTTAAATTCTCGGCAGGGATTTTGGATTGCCCATTAGTGGATCAGAACCAATAGATTAACTCCTCCCAAGTAGACAGGATCTTAGGAGGAAGTTCAAAGAAATCAACTGCAACTTTCCCTTCCAAGGAATTGACAAACAAGTGCATACATGTGTCATTGTCGTTGGCCCCTATGTTATGACAAGCATTAGAAAATGCCACTAGGTGTTCATTGGTACTGACAGTGTTATTTCCTGAAAACTTTGGCAAATTCTCTTTAAACTTCAAAAGTGGGTGAGTAGCAGGTGTTAGGTTAAGAGGAGAGGACACATGCCACAGTGTGGTTGTGGCATCCTCTTCGAACTGAAAAATCCCATACTTTTTAATGAATTTGGTGGGGTTTATAGTAGATTGTACATGGATATGGTGGTTGTATAAGCTACCAATCACCGATGACGATGAAGATTGGGAAGATGGAGCACTTCTAGTGCCACCAGAGCCACCACTAGATTCCATCTTATGGATGATAGATGAGGGAAAGAAATATGAGCTGGATAAATCACCGATGACGATGAAGATTGGGAAGATGGAGCACTTCTAGTGCCACCAGAGCCACCACTATATTCCATCTTGTGAATGATAGATGAGGGAAAGAAAGATGAGCTGGATGAATCAGATAAAGTTCTCCTTAGAGCACTATGTTGGGCAGATAACGCAACGTTTCTCCTTCCTATTTCAGTAATAGGATTGATTTCAGGTGACAAGCCTCTTCTTCTTCTAGAAGCACGTGAATCAAAGGACATGAAAGAAAGGCCAAAACTAAAGAAATAAAGGTTACTGCTGATTTCTAGGATACCTATGTCTAGCTTCCAATTGTTCTTGAACACTAATATCTCATTCAATCGCTGCCCAAGAACAGTTAAGCTCAACACAGGTCCTTGGAGTGTCTAAAATAGTATGAAATAGGTTCAAAGCAATGTTGGTCTAGTCTTGGAGACCATGCTCAAGATTGGGTTTCCTTACAACAGGAAGATTCATTAATAGAAAAACAATCAAAGAATCAAAATCAGAAAAAGAAATATGTATCGATGAAAATCGAGTATAAAAATTCACCAGAGAGATATCAAAGATCTCCCCAGTATGGTCGCCAAATAAATGTTGAGGAAAACATATGAATTGATCTTACTTAAGCATTTTCAGACTTTACTTGGCTAAAGCAAAGTAGATAGGAATATCACCCTATGTGTATAGCCAACAAAAATAACATCCTAACTCACAATTATTAATTATGAGTGCTTAGGCTAGTCTTTTATCAACAAAAAGCTTGCTGGAAATTCACTTTTTATGTAATTTTTTGAACATAACAGTTGCTGAAATAAATGTACGAATAGAAGTAAAGACATCAAGATGATAATCAAGATAGTTGAGACATAAAGCAATCCTTTATTTCATTCCAATTCACCAAAGAGTCATTTTCTTTAAAAAATCTCATACATAAATCTTGGACCAAAGTCAAACTTAGACATCCCCGATGGAACATACAAAAGGACCTTTGACAGAAAAACAAAACTGAACTCTAAATACTATATCAGCTTGCCACCGATTGCTTCCCACTCGACTCTGCACAATAGCCTTTATCAGTCATGAAAATTAATTCATAAATAGACAAGTCTACACAAACTATCAAAGATAGATCAACACTTCTGAAAAATAAGTGTCTGGATGATTTGATTCAGCCCTGAATATTGCTGTCTACAGTAAGACCCTTCTATCACAAAAGAGAATTAGGCTATGATGAATATATGAATGAATGAAAACTGAACTATCTCAACATAACTCAAAGAACAAACCTTAACATGGTTTTGCTTCTATCCTCCTCTTGTTCCTCCCTTTCCTTTTTCTTTTAATAAATTAGAATTGGTTGAAGTAGTTGAACCAACTCATTAGTTAAGCTAATTAAAGACTCAGCTAACTTTAGTTAGGGGGAAAAGTAATAATCATAATAAGGGTCGTAAATAAATAATAACTAGTAGGTGGGACCCCGTGTGACTCCCTTTAGTTCATAACAATCATAACAAGTATAACATAACCATTAGTTAAGAAAACACACCTCCCTGTGTCTCCCATCAACATATTTACTTTTGGCAATTTTACTCATGAAATTTTGAAATTATTTCAAAATAATACTCATATATCCAAAATAAAACATGCTGTCCAAAAATCCATGAAGTCAACTGTCATAAAACAATCGATAACATAAAACTCAAAAGCCATATTTCCTAGTCTGTGATGCAACGTTTCCTTGGTTGCTGCTGTCACCTTTTGATTTTCCTGAATTTGCCTTAGGCTGGGTAGAGACTTTAGGATTTATCTCACTAATCACGTGGGAACAATCATCCCTCAAATGCATCAGGGAAGACACAGATTTATCAGAGTCATTGGAGGGTGAGGAAGGGGCAACAATGGATTTTCCTTTATCAAATGCATGGTGGGCTTCAATCTTCAATCTATTGCTAGCATGGGAGGATTGCACTGGCAAGTGGTTAGGGGCAGCTTGGAAAATGGGGTTCAAAGGTGGAGGAGAAGGCAAAGTCAAGTTGGGCTAGCCACAATGTCGGGAGACTATCGGGTGGACAATCTCCTGCCATCCATCATTTTCAGGGACCTCAGGCTGTAAGGAGACATGAGGAGGTAAATGGATACCACGGGCTTGTGGGGATTGGAAAGGAGGCCTTTTAGGCCTAGGTCAGACTATTCCCCACCCATCCCAATCAAAGAATCCGTCATGAAACATTTGGCCAAGATCTTCTGAATCAACGTCAAAATGTATAGAGAACCTGGGCCTTCTTGGGCCCCGGTTCCAGTTACCTCTACCTCTGTTTCCTCGACCATGGCTACCTCGACCGAAAAAACTCATCCTGCATGCGTGATCAATTAACAAATAGTCTTTTAAATAACCATACATGTCAGCTCTTAAAAATATGAAATAGATTTGGCTCAAAATGTATCAGACTCATGCAATCCAATCCATACAAATTGTTTTAATGTTAATCAACGAGTAGGTGGGGTGAAACAATGTCTTGGGATATGTGAGGGGTTTGTATTGAGAAAAAATATGATATAATTAAAGGGGAGAAGAAATGGTCACTGCTAAATGACAACAACAATCAACTATAAAGCAAACCAATAAAAACCTCACTGCAATCCACCCAAGACACTGCTACTTTCATCCACTTAACACATAAATTCTCTTGGTTGTAATCAATATTAGAACATGGAGTGAAAAAATGAATATGGGATATGTGAAGGGTTTGTAATTAGCGGAAAGTGAGATAATGGAAGGGGAGGATAATGTTTATTGTTCACGAAATTAATCAAGCGACCCATAAAACATTCTGTAGTAAGAAAAGATGCATCAACCAACAATCATTTGACCAAATAATAATTCCTGTGCATTTAACTAGTTTACTGTTCATTAATAAAATATCCAACACAATGCCATTACAAAACAATAAGTTTTCCATACAATTTGTAGGAGGCTCTTTTCCCTTCATCTACACACTCTGCATTTCATAGTAATTAACGAACCGTACCCATTTCCAATCTGTAATTATCAACATTAACTACTCCCATGCATTTCTTCAATCCACAACTATACTCAAAAGTCACGTTTTCAAAATAATAATGAAGTCATTATTACTGCAATAGAGCCCATAAAAAATCCAATGATATTCGTTCACATATATATACAGTAACCACAATAATTAATACCAAATTGCCACGCCTGAAATGATAATTAATGATACAACTAACAACCACCATTTAGACACCATCTACGCAGGAGTAATTTGCCCAGGCAATGTAGTTCTGCCATAAAAAAACAATTCAATATGACTTAAAACTGGGCCACCTATCCAACCCGACTGTCACCAATAACATGCTTTCTTTAACCAGTGGTCGATTGCAATAAATAACATGCTTAAAACTCGGTGGGTATCCCTGAGTATAAAAACAAGCTATCCATATTATACATAGTGCGCAACCAACAAAACTCCTCGGTGCAACATTTATGCTTGACACAACATATTGTGCTCAACTCAACATATTGTGCTAAGCTATAAGATTGCTTGGATTTAGTCACCCGTGATCGACTATGCTGTGCACACTCAGGTCTATCCAACCAACAAGCACAAGGATGCAGGGAATATACTTTCTATAGTTATCCAATTCAAAAGTCATTCGGCCCCAAGGAAAACCATAGTTACCATGCCCCTTATTTTAATTTGCAAAACACCATACACAGAACGCGACATGTGTGAACAACACCAAGCACTTGTAACCAATGCTAGCCATCATCCAAATCATTATAAGCGCAAATACTAGTGACTGTATAACAACCAAAAATTTGCCACTGTGGTAGGAAATCAATCAACTGAACAAGCTGTGGTGGCTATGCATGCCCATGCGTCCAATCGAATTAGGGCAGAGGCCCTTCCATTAATACTACTGAGTTATTTGACATAAGACGGGTGACTGTGAAATTTTAGAAGTGTCATTGGCAGTGTAAGGTTTATCTCTATAATCACAGAGGCAGTAACTAAATGCCATACCAACATGACTGTCACATAACCAACTGGATGGGTCTGTACTAACAATAATGGGCAATATACAACCATCCAAAACACAAGTGGTAAACCCCACAGGCTAGGCTGATGTTCCATGTCAACCCTCGGACTTGTAGAGTCAAAGGTTCGCACTGTGACTAACACAAGAAATCTAGAGCCAACTTCCTTTAATGGTGACAAACCTTGATACCAACAGTGCATATAAAGAGGGAACCATGAATTATTCGTGGATATATGACAAGTCCGAGACAGGAGGGATACCACAGAGGAGTGAGGCTCCAATCCGATCGATAGTGACGCTTAACGCGCGTAGGGTGTAACCCTTGTAGCTCTTAAAACAACCCCAGCACTGAGGCGATGACAAGGCCAAGTAAGAACAAGAGAGCCCATTTCATGGCCTTTAGTGAGGAAATCAACCATTTCCCAAATGAACAAAACACAGTGACAAAGAATGCTTTTCAGCCATTAAACCCATAAAAACTAGAGACTGGATAAGTGATGTGCACGTGTGGGGACAACTAGCCAAGCAACCCAACAACAAAAACCTCCAACTAAGCCAGTAGTGGTAACAGAGAGATATCACTAGGAAGACCGATAACCTCTACAACTCAAAAACATTGCAGGAAAAACCATCCATTTTCCATTCAACAACCAAAATTTCACACAGTTGCAACACTCAGGAAAAACACAAACCCATAAAACTGAGCCAATAATCATTTCATAACTAGAGTGAAGTCAAGAATGGCAAAAAAAGGACATACCTGTTAATCGAAATCATTCAAACGAGAGGTGGCCGAGTGGTTTCACCCTGCTAAACTTCTGGATCATAAACACAACAACGAGATCAAACAATAGTCCGACTAGGGTGGCGGCCAATGGGAAGGGTAAAGGTGACGTAAATTAAATGCATATCGCCTCCACCCACATCTCATTAACTCAACAATACATGCCAACAATTCTCCATTAACACGGTTAATCAAACATGCATCGAAACCATCACTGCTTTAAAAGCCAGTAGCACTATCACCATATGCATTTCACATCACATAACTCAACAAAAATGCATAACCCTTAATGTTCACCACTTATTAAATGAGCCACTAACATTCAAACTATCCAAATCTAGCTTATGTGGATCAACCACATAATGCAATTAACCATTGTATGACCATTTGCATTATCACATTGCGCCACCAACTCTTCAACCATATGCATATAACTTATGTAATTCAAACACAATTCCATAACCATTTTCTTGTTATCTAGGGTTTAACAACAATCAATGTAGTATTGCAGAACTAGGTCCCCTTTACATTTGTTATATTACTTTTCCTTTCTCAAAACTACCTTTCATACAATTTTCACTAACATGTTTGTTGTGCAGGTGCAAGAAGAAAAAATACCATTAATGAATAGCAGGTTGTAGTAACATGAAGGAACAACATCTCAAAAGCTCAACTCATACCAACGACAACATTATCACATCATCATAACATCGAAAATGAACAGATCTGATCTTCAATAGTTCAAGGGGTCCCACCTACTAGTATTATTTAGTTTTATATAATAATAGGCTTTAGCAACACTTTGCAAGCGAAAACACGTTGACATTTTCAATCATCAACAAAGGGGTTGGAAAACTTGTTTCCAGTTTAAAAGATGAAATTTTTTTGTATTCGTTTTCCCTCCAACCCATAGGAAATTTCTGAGCGCTTTGGAGATTATTTCCAGGACACCTTTGGGAGCTAGTAGACCTAAACATTGAAAAATGGAGAGGGAAGAGAGAACTGATTTTATAAGAACAATTTTCCTTGCAGGATTGAGCCAACGACCTCCCCAATTTTGAATTCTTGCTGAGATTTTTCCAATGACTTCTTTCCAAGTAGAAGAGCCACAAGAGCTAAGAAATATTGGCATTCCCAAGTATTTGAAGTAGTTCCAAGTTGTGATAATGGGGAAACCAAAAATTATGGCGATTTGATCTTTTAAGTGCCCTGGAACATGCCACCCATAAATCTTGCATTTTAATATATTCAGTTTACCGCCTGAGGCTGCAAGGAAGGAGCTGAGAACTTTCTGAAAATGCATGGCGATACAAATAGAAGATGATCCCAATAGGAGGGTATCGTCTGGGAATTGAGAGTGGTTTATTTCCTTGACCCCTATCGCTATGTGTAAGCCAAGGAGATTTCCCTTTGTTCTTTCTTCTTCCAATTTACGTCTGAGAGAGTCTTCTAGGATAAATGTTTTGATACTTTAATGATAAGTTCAAGATTACAATCCCTCCAATTTGCATTCTAATGACATGTTTACCTTTTATTTCTATATGAATGCCCTCCTAACAAGCTCATGAGAGGAAATGTGGTTTGTTTTCAACCTACCATGGATTTGGATTAAGAGAGTAAAAATAAGGTTAATCAAAGTAAATTTGTCCCCATTATTATCTTGGGTCAATTATAGGGGGAATTTTCTTCTATGATATTTAAATTTGAGGATATGTCTATGAAATATCCTCATGATTTACAATATAAGAATAAAAAATATTGGATATTAGATGTCATTTCATTAGGTTTATTCATTTAATTACACAATACAATATATTTTGTGTAGTGATTAAATCAAAATGAAACAATAAAAAATAAAACATCAATATTATTAACAATATAATTTAGGATAATTATTTAACATTGTGTAACAATCAACAAAAATATAGACACTACATCTACAAAACTGAAAGATATTGTATAATGCATTGTTGTTTGTTTCCCCAAAACACACTAATGTTCTTGTTTCTACTCTACACACTAGTGTTAGTATCACTACTACACACACTAATGTTCTTGTAATACCATACACCTTAATGCTCTTATCAATATTGGTTGCATTGATGCTTGTTAGATATTCATGCATGTGCTTGTAACTAAATAATACATTAGTGCACTTTGCAACAATCTGCACAAGTGCACCTTGTATTGATGTAAGAACCAATGCATCTTATGATTATAGACCCAATAATTCACTTTATTTTATTGTATGCACTAGGAATTCATACTTTAATGTGCACACTAGTGCACTTATGGGGAATACCAACAACATTTGATCCAAGAGGATCTAAAAGGGAAAAAATTCAAAGTCATCAAATCTGATAAAAAAAAACAACGACAAGTTGAAGATCTCGTTGCAAGCTTTCCAATGATGCAAACAACACCTCAAACGGAGTTCGAATGAAGAAGTTATGGACGGTCAAAGTTTTGGTCAACCTGGTCAAAGTCAACAGGGTGACATCAACATTCGTACAACTTACTATGCAGAGATGATGTCATTATGATGTAATGATGATGTGAACATGTCAACATGACAGCACCCAAGAGTTGACATGTGGCATGTTGATTTAGCATTTTTGGATGGCCAAATGGACCAATAAAAATGTGACACGTGGCACCTCTCAGTGGCCACCATGTGGCAGGGCCATACCATATGTGGATGAAACATAGTATATTATGTCATCGTAACTGGGCAACAAGTGGTGCACTTGCATCTTTACACTTGGCAACATTTGGTTGGTACAATTGGTAGTGATGACTGGACATGCTCAGTGAATAGGAGGGTGCCACATGGCACCCTGAAAATGCCCAATGGGGGCCCAAATCAAACAAACCAATATATATATATATATATATATAACCACTAGACTGGCCACCGACCCCATATCCGTCAGTTAACATTTAATAGGATCCGTGCATAGGTCATATACCATGGAATCCGTGCACACATGAAATCAAGGTTAGCTCTAATCCAAACAAATATTCAGAAGTTGGACTATATGCCAAATATGGTTGGCGGTTAGATTAATATATGTGGTTAATATATATGGTTGTAACAATAAGTTTAAAAGGGGAGGCACGCGGGTTTGACCCTGGGACCTCCCCCAACCAAATTCTTAATTTTAACCATGCCAACCAACCGGGCTAGCAACCATGCCAACCAACAGTGGCACAAATTTTTATTTAGGGTAGCATTTATTATAGTTCGGTGGCATGAATTTTGAGGTAGAGAGCCTAGGAGAGGTTTGGAGGTGAAAATGTCAGATTGAGACGATTTGACACTCGATTTTGCCCTAATCCTCACCATGAATTCACTGGTGCAGTAAGATTTTGGATCAGAGTAGCGGATCTACAAGCCATTTCCAGTTTGAGGTATAGCCATGTAATTTATACCAATTTATTGCTGAGATAATATAAAGCCTCTCTACTTCGAAGTAGGCCTAGAGACGTAGTCCATTGTTGGGATGAACTCCATTATCATGTCTTGTGTTCGTGCTCTTCTTCTCATCTTTTGTCCATGATTATGTCTTCTTTAATCATGTTTCACATAAGATTTTATTTATGCTCTTAATGCAATCATGTAAATGTCATCGATGAAAATATCCAGGATCATGTTTGTATCAGAGTGGTCTTCTTTGAATTGAATTGCGAGAGTGAATGCTTACCAGGGCCAAGCTCAAATCAGGTGAAGGAAAACTCAAGACTGTCAACCCAAAGATTGGACGTGCAACTCAAGGAAGGAAAATTGATGATGAAGAGAGGTGTGCCGAGAATAAGCATAATTTTCACAAGATCTTCTATCGGATGCTAGAAAGGTAGAAAAATTATATGCAGATTATGAAGAGAGAGTGGCAAAAAAGGAGAATAAGAAGAAATCTAAAGGAGAGGATAATGCTTCAGTGAACCATGTAATTGGAGGAGATCCTCCTAATACACCATCACCATCTTCAAGTTCAAGATCTTCTTCCTCTTCCTATCATTCTCATCATTCTTCAAATTCTCATTATTCTAATTTTCTTCCAAGTACTTCTAAAAAGTCATTGTTGAAACTAGATGTGAAATTTAATTTTCCCATGTTTAATGGAGAAGCTAATGCAGATAAGCTTAAAAATTGGATTAGATAGATCGAAGTTTACTACCATGTACACTAGATCGAAGAGGAAGAGGAAAATATCCAGTTGGTTTCTCTTCGACCGGAAGGCACAACCCTTGTACGGTGGGAAAGCAAACTTCAGAAAGGTAGCAAACATAATGATTACCTCCTTTCTTCATGGTCTGAATTTACATCAACATTGAAAAATAAATTTTATCAACTTGGTTATGTTCAAAAAGACATGATGGAATGGAAAACTTTAATATAGGATAAAGGTCAGAGCATTCAGAGTTTCATAGAGGAATATAAGAAATAAACACTTGTATTAAATATTCCTTTAGATTCTCATGAAACTTTGATGAAGTATAGTGGTGCACTTCATAGTTACATTCGACATACATTATTATTGTTTAATCCCACAAACTTAGATGAGGTGTGTGTGAAAGAAACTCATCTTGAAAGTGTTAATATTATGGTAGCTGCGGGAGGTATTTACCTCTACATGTGAACCTGACGAGAATAGAAGACTCTGGGAAGCAAGAGAAACCCTAATGAATTGGCTAATAACCCTAGAAGCCTTGTCGGCTCAAGAATATAATTTATATTAGGCTATTAGCCTCCAAGAGAAGAAGTCGGCCAGAATTAATAATAATATACTGAACAGACACCTACCCAGAAGGAGAAGTCGGCCCCAGTAAACTGGCAGGATTACTATAAATACAGGGTGCCAGTTTCTCACTTGTCACATCTCATGACTGCAGTTTTCCCAGTTGGTGTGCACTGCAGGTGTAGCTGGTGCGCAGGTTTGGAGGAGGGTTGCAGGTGCAGCTGCAACAGCAACAAGTTTCAGTATTTGGCTTGGATATCTCTTGGCTAGGGTTTGGACTATCTGATCAGCTTTTTGTGATGTGCTATCCTTGGGGAGAGATGCACTGCTCTTTGTTTGGCTATCTAGCCTAGGGTTTGCTTCCGGAGGAATTCTCAGGTCAAGGCTAAGGTGCTCGGAGGGAGGCTTCGGCCTGTGGTTGGGAGACGAGGGTATCATCGTGGTGAAACGAGCACACAATCCTTTATATTCTAACAGATTATGGGCCCACACCCCTTTAGTCAGCCTAAAACGCTGGAAGGAAACATAACCGCTAGACATTGAGCTCGTTGAGGAACTGCCGCTAGGGTTACTAGTAGGAGCAGCTTCCAAAAGCATTGCAGCTAGGGTTACTAGCAAAAGCAGTTGCAGAAACCCTAAACCTCTTGTCGAGGCACCTTAAGTGACGAGATTGACCTAATCTCTGGATAGATCAGTGCGCCATAGCCCAGAGCATCTCCTGGTACACTCAGAAGGCCAAGACGTGAGGTTTGGATTTCTGGTCAAATCTAGGGTTTGACCAAGTCAAGTAAGCCATGATGAAATCTATGAAGTCTGAGAACAAGTTAGATGGAGCTTCCAACTTCATAGCATGGAAGACAAGGATTGACCTCATCTTTGCTAAGAATAAAGTGTTGGACATTGTGAAAGGAAAGATCGTGAAGCCAGAGTTTATAGAAGGAGAAGAGAAGGAACCGCAGAACGTTGCAGCTATGGAGAAGTTCAAAGACGTTGACATCAATGCCATGAGTATCATAGTG
>ML777664.1:145268-157417 GCA_009831015.1 Picea engelmannii | reverse complement strand
GCAGGATGCTCTCAGATGTTTGTTATGAAGACTATATGATAGTAGATGAGAACTACTGTGGTGAATATGTTTCACTATTGCTGATCAAGTACTTGTGTGTTACTTGATGTGGTAGTTAACCACTGGATTGTAGTTGTGTACTATGGGTATAGACACAGGTGTGTTATATAAGTTGATATTGTACCAGTTGTCATAGGAGATTATCCAGTTGGATAATAATGACAGGTGCTCGTGGTGCTACCAGTTGAATGGTCTGTTGTGCTCAAGACCATTGTTGTTTTAATTGCCTTGAAGACTATCAGCAGTTTACTGGAGATGATGATCATTTAGATGAATGATGAACAGAGATTTTCCAGACGGAAAATAGTTTAGAGCTTTTACTCCTCTTATATCACTCTATGGTGAGAGTGACTTATTCAGCATCATATTACTCAGATGAAGTATGGTTACGAAAGAGGATGCAACTAATAGTGATGGTGATGCTCATGATCTAGTCATGAGATAGTCTAGATGACTATATTGATGCTACCGGGTAAATCGTATGTTTTGTGCTCAATTCCATTACCTGTAAATACCTCTCTAGCTAGGAGGGAGTGTTAATATTATGGTAGCTGCGGGAGGTATTTACCTCTACATGTGAACCTGACGAGAATATAAGACTCCGGGAAGCAAGAGAAACCCTAATGAATTGGCTAATAACCCTAGAAGCCTTGTCGGCTCAAGAATATAATTTATATTAGGCTATTAGCCTCCAAGAGAAGAAGTCGGCCATAATTAATAATAATATACTGAACAGACACCTACCCAGAAGGAGAAGTCGGCCCCAGTAAACTGGCAGGATTACTATAAATATAGGGCGCTAGTTTCTCACTTGTCACATCTCAGGACTGCAGTTTTCCCAGTTGGTGTGCACTGCAGGTGTAGCTGGTGTGCGGGTTTGGAGGAGGGTTGCAGGTGCAGGTGCAATAGCAACAAGTTTCAGTATTTGGCTTGGATATCTCTTGGCTAGGGTTTGGACTATCTGATCAGCTTTTTGTGATGCTCTATTCTTGGGGAGAGATGCGCTGCTCTTTGTTTGGCTATCTAGCCTAGGGTTTTCTTCCGGAGGAATTCTCAGGTCAAGGTTAAGGTGCTTGGAGGGAGGCTTCCGCCTGTGGTTGGGAGACGAGGGTATCGTCGTGGTGAAATGAGCACACAATCCTTTATATTCTAACAGAAAGCAGGGGAAATAATGTATAGGAAGATCACAAGCAGTCAGAAGACCATTTCAAAAGGAAAGACAAAGGAAAGGATAACAAGACAACTACGAAAAAGAAAGAGGGAGAAAAATCATATTGCACTCATTGACAGAAAGATGGGCACGATGATGAACATTGTTGGAAGTTGCATCCAGAGTTAAGATCGAAGAAATTTGGTGGCCAAAGGAAGCAACAAATTGTTGCTACTGTGCAATAATACCTAGGTTATGACTCAGGTGATGAGGAAAAGATCACAACTGTTGGATTACAAGGTAAAGTTTCCTTGAATGCTAGTTCAATTTCTACAATTACAGCTCTTGAAAATGATGAAAGAAGAAGTGAATTATTCCACATAAGAGTAGTGACCAAACACACAAAAGTGGAAACTTTGTTTGATACGGGCTCACATGTTAACTTGATATCTAAAGAGATTGTAAAGAAATTGGGATTAACCACAAGACCTTACCAGAAATCTTACCCTCTTGGTTGTGTGCATGACAATGCAAAACTTTAGGTTGCCGGCCAGTGAAGATTGAGGTTTGCTATTGCTTCTAAGTTGATAGATGAGGTTGATTTGGATGTGGTTCCTTTGGATATATGTGGTATTGTATTAGAGAGTTCTTATCTTTACGAACGAAAAACCATGTTCTTCCAGAAGGAGAACAAATACCATCTCACAAAATATGGAGTGGAATACATTGTTAGAGCTCATAGCACGAAAGCTAACCCATCACTTATTAGTGTAGGTCAAATAAAGAGAGCCATAAATGCTTGTAAGAACCTTGTGCCTACGATTGTAAAAACCAAAGAGCCTGATAAATCTAATGCTCTTGATGATCTTAATCCTTTACATAAAAATGAAATGCTTGAGATGATACAAGTATTTCAGTGGGGAGGCAGACATAAAAGGGGCTTCAACACTTTGGGAGAAAAGATCAACTCTGCACAAATACTAGCTCTACCAGAACTTCAACAACCATTCAAGGTTGCAACCAATACCAGTGTAGATTCCATGAGAGCATATATACTTTTTAGACCTCCTAGTTTTGCATCTATTGTTTTGAAGAATGCTCATGTTAGATATGTTGAAAAATATGTTATCGATGAAGTATTCAAAGATGTATTTGAGAGGCTAATCCATGGCTTGCAGGTAAAAATATTTTGGTTGCAAGACAAGCTATTTTATTTTTACAGAAACGAGTAATGATTTTATTAAAAAAAAAGAGGTTTAATGTTAAGTAATTGAATATATCTACAAATATACTTTAGAAGTAACCAAAATTAAACCAAACCATTCATCAATAATGAACACAAGAAATAGATAAAACCCTTGAGGTAGGGTAACACCATATATCAATCCTCAAGGAAGGATAACACTCCTCAAGCAATGCTTGATGCATTCACAATATTCTTCACTATGCTTCAATACATTGCTTTCACTTGTTTATATAACATTCTCTATCTTCTAGGAAAATTCTAGATAAGGAATCTTTTAGAAAGCCTATTTATTATATCTAACTACCATAGTGGGTCTTGTTTAATAATATAGTAGACCTAATCCACCTTACATTGAATGGCCTCCACTAATAATACATAACCACATTCCCATTGGGTACCTCCCTAGGTACCCCATATTACCTCCCTAGGTATAATACATTCCATCCCCATTCACATGTTTCGTCCTCCAAACATGGGAATAAAACATACAATAGGATCATCTAAGAAATATAGTCAATTGGTACCAAGTATGACCATCCATCCATCCTAATGGAAGATGGACATGATGTCCAACTACTGCCTTGCCACTCTGATCTGGATCTGCATCCTTTCAGTGTTTCCATGGGAGAGGTTCTCTAGCCTGATGTCTTCCTGTAGTGTTGGTAGTTCTCCATGCACCTTTGTATTGATTTCCTTTTTGGTTCCCTGTTGGTGCATACTTGTGTTGATGCTCACGCCCTTACCTTGATGACTGTTGTTTCTTGATATGATGTGGATGACGATATACAAAAAATGTAGGAATTGGTTCTTTGTTCTTAAAATCTAGAACACATTGTGTCTTTGATTCAATTACATCTTAGGAAGGGGTCTTATATCTTGAAGATCCCAATCTGAAAGAAGATCCATGCGCTTTTCACTCATAATATCTCGGACCTTGCTTCCCCATTTTTTTTTTCTCCAGAGTGTAGATGGGTATTAAAGTATCCTCCTACTATAGTTGTATTCAAGTCTATTGAATCTTTCACAACAAATAGAGAAGACCAATATTCTATTTTCTCTAAATAATGATTAGGCATATAAATATTGATAAGAGAAAACTTTATTCCATAATCTTTATTTTTTTAGGAAAGTAAGAATAAAGATGACATGAGAGAAGATATACTTTTTAGACCTCCTAGTTTTGCATCTACTGTTTTGAAGAATGATCATGTTAGCTATGTTGAAACATATGTTATTGATGAAGTCTTCAAATATGTATTTGAGAGGCTAATCCATGGCTTGCAGGTAAAACAAATTTGGTTGCAGAATAAACTATTTTCATTTTACAGAAATGGGTAATGATTTTATTAGAAAAAAAGAGGGCTAATGTTAAGTGATTGAATATATCTACAAATATACTTAGAAGTAGCCAAAAGTAAACCAAACCATTCACCAATAATGAACACAAGAAACATATAAAACCCTTGAGTTAGGGTAACACCATATATCAATCCTTAAGGAATGATAACACTCCTCAAGCAATGCTTGATACATTCACAATATTCTTCACTATGCTCCAATACATTGCTTTCACTTCTTTATATAACATTGTTTATCTTCTAGGAACATTCTAGAGAATAAATCTTCTATAAAGCCTATTTATTATATTTGACTACCATAGTGGCCCTTATTTAATAATATAGTGGACCTAGTCCAGTTTACATTGAATGCCCTCCACTAATAATACATAATCACATTCCCATTGGGTACCTCCCTAGGTACCCCATATTACCTCCCTAGGTATACTACATTCCATCCCCATTCACATGTTTTGTCCTCTAAACACGAGAATAAACCATACAATAGGATCGTCTAAGAAATATAGCCAATTGGTACCGAGTACAACCATCCATCCATCCTAATGGAAGATGGACATGATGTCCAACTACCTCCTTTGCACTCTGATCTAGATATGCATCCTTTCAGTGTTTGCATGGAAGAGGTTCTCTAGCATGATGTCTTCCTGTAGTGTTGGTAGTCCTCCATGCACCTTTGTATTGATTTCCTTTTTGGTTCTGTGCTGGTGCATAAGTGTGTTGATGCTCACGCCCTTGCCTTGATGACTGTTGTTTCTCGATATGATGTGGATGACGATATACAACAACTATAGGAATCGGTTATTTGTTCTTCAAATCTACAACACATTGTGTCTTTGATTCAATTACCTCCTTAGATTCTTTATTGTGACCTTCATGTGGTTTTACTTCATCTCCTTTTGTAACTATGCCTTTGATTCCACTTCAGACTCCACAATAACTTCTTTGCTGGCCTTTGTGGGTCCATCTTTCTTACTAAGAGAAACATCCTGCAAGGTGATTTTATTTTTATTGCACCACAAATTCAAAAACTTCTTTTGCACATTAATATTAATGGCACCCACTGATTCTGTCCAAGGATATCCCAAAACAATATCCACTCCATTCATATCCATGGCATAAAAATATGAATGCAACACATATTTGTCCATGGTGATCTTCAAATCTTTAAAAATTTGAACATTTTCACCCTCGACCTGTGTCCTTTGAACATTCTTTGTCGAAACTTGCAATCTATTTACCAACTTAACATTGATAAAATTATGCAGGCAGTTAGGGATAATAGAAACAATGATAATTTATTTATGAATACATCCATGAACCTGTAATATAGAATTGCCACCTGAAAATAAACCCGTGTTTCTTTTTTTACTCTTGGCATGAAACCATTTTTCTTAAAACACATTTTCAAATTCTTCATCGGAAATCCCCCTCATCTTGACCTGGTCCAACGATTTCCACCATGTGCCAACATCTTCTTTAAGATAAAAGAATAAATAAAATCTCCACTTCTCTTTCCATTTTGACTTGTGGGATTTTAAGAATTCTTCAATACTAGGACCATCATCTTTACTAGTAAAAAATAACTTGTTGTCCCTAACCCCAAAAAAAACTAGTGCTTAAAAAAGAAAAAAATTATAGTGCGAATCGTGCGGCTGCTTCCGAAAAAACACTGAAAAATTGCCGAATTTAAAATGATGATAACTTCACTTCCCAGACTCCATTTCCTCAGTTTTTTTTTTTTTTTGAAATTGGGTATTTTTTCGATAGGAATTCAAATATCCAATTTATTTTTCCAAATTCTACTCAGAAAGTTTCAGATCTGAACTTGAAGTGTGTCGCCCTCTTTTTTTCCCAGAAAAAAATTGCAAAAAGAGCCAAAAATTTCTTCCCTTCTTTGGCCAAGAAAGTGCTCTGATACCAATTGCTAAGTACATGAATAGATCTGAAAATATACTTAAGAAGTAACCAAAAATAGACCAAACCATTCACCAACAATTAACACAAGTAATAGATAAAACCCTTGAGGTAGGGTAACACCATATATTAATCCTTAAGGATAACAATCCTAAAGCAATGTTTGATACATTCACAATATTCTTCACTATGCTCCAATACATTGCTTTCACTTGTTTATATAACATTCTTTATCTTCTAGGAAAATTCTAGAGAATGAATCTTTTAGAAAGTCTATTTATTACATCTAACTACCATAGTGGGCCTTATTTAATAATATAGTGGATCTAATCCACCTTACATTGAATGGCCTCCACAAATAATACATAACCACATTTCCATTGGGTACCACCCTAGGTACCCCATATTACCTCCCTAGGTATATAACATTTCATCCCCATTCACATGTTTCATCCTCGAAACACGGGAAGAAACCATACAATAGGATCGAATAAGAAATATAGTCAATTGGTACCAAGTATGATCATCCATCCATCCTAATGGAAGATGGACATGATGTCCAACTACTACCTTGCACTCTGATATGGATCTGCATCCTTTCAGTGTTTCCATGGGATAGGTTCTCTAATCTGATGTCTTCCTATAGTGTTGGTAGTCCTCCATGCACATTTGTATTGATTTCCTTTATGGTTCCCTGCTGGTGCATAATTGTGTTGATGCTCACACCCTTTCCTTGATGACTGTTGTTTCTCGATATGATGTGGATGACGATATACAACAACTGTAGGAATCGGTTCTTTTCTCTTCAAATCTAGAAAACATTGTGTCTTTGATTCAATTACCTCCTTAACTTATTTATTGTGACCTTCATGTGGTTTGACTTCATCTCCTTTGGTAGACTCTGCCTCTGATTCCACTTCAGACTCAACAATAACTTCTTTGCTGGCCTCTATGGGCCCATCTTTCTTACTAAGAGAAACATCATGCAAGGTGATTTTATTTTTCTTGCACCACAACTTCAAAAAATTCTTTTTCACATTAATATTAATGGCACCCATTGATTCTATCCAAGGATATCCTAAAACAATATCCAGTTCATTCATATCCATTGCATAAAAATATGAATGCAACACATATTTGTCCATGGTGATCTTCAAATCTTTAAAAATTTGAACATTTTCACCCTCGACCTGTGTGCTTTGAAAATTATTTGTAGGAAATTGCAATCTATTAATGAACTTAACATTGATAAAATTATGTAGGCAGCTAGGGTTAATAGAAACAATGATATTTCATTTATGAATACATCCATGAACCTGTAATATAGAATTGCCACCTGAAAATAAACCTATGTTTCTTTCTTTACTGTTTGCATGAAACCATTTTTCTAAAAATATTTTCAAATTTTTCATCGGAAATCCCCCTCATCTTAACCCGGTCCAATGATTTCCACCATGTGCCAACATCTTCTTTAAGATAAAAGACTAAATAAAATCTCCACTTCTCTTTCCATTTTGACTTGTGGGCTTTTAAGAATTCTTCAATACTAGGACCATCATCTTTACTAGTAAAAACCATCTTGTTGTTCCTAACCCAAAAATAAAACTAGGGTTTAAAAAAGAAAAAAACTTATAGTGCAAATCGTGCGTCTGCTTTCGAAAAAACCCTAAAAAATTTCCGAATTTAAAATGATGATAAATTCACTTCCTAGACTCCAGTTTCGCTGATTTTTTTTTGAAATTCGGCAATTTTCCGATAGGAATTCAAATATACAATTTATTTTTCCAAATTCTACTAAAAAAGTTTCATATCTGAACCTGCAGTGCGTCGCCCTCTTTTTTTCCCAGAAAAAAATTGCAAAAAGAGCCAAAATATTCTTCCCTTCTTTGGCCAAGGAAAGTGCTCTGATACCAATTTTTAAGTACTTGAATAGATATGAAAATATACTTAAGAAGTAACCAAAAATAAACCAAACCATTCACTAACAATGAGCACAAGAAATAGATAAAATCCTTGAGGTAGGGTAACACCATATATTAATCCTTAAGGATAACACTCCTCAAGCAATGCTTGATACATTCACAATATTCTTCACTATGCTCCAATACATTGCTTTCACTTGTTTATATAACATTATCTATCTTCTAGTAAAATTCTAGAGAAAGAATCTTTTAGAAAGTCTATTTATTATATCTAACTACCATTGTGGGCCTTATTTAATAATATAGTGGACCTAGTCCACCTTACATTGAATGACCTCCACTAATAATACATAACCAAATTCCCATTGAGTACCTCCCTAGGTACCCCATATTACCTCCCTAGGTATACTACAACTATGAAAAGTCGTTGCAGTCATTATTACAAAATTTACAGAGATTCTTGTTCCAAATTCTAAAATGGAATCTAGAATATTTGCCTATATCTTTGTTTCTGATAAAATATGTCAGACAATCTAATACTAACTTTCCATATATACATGGCTACAAAAAAGGAAAGCAAAAAAGAAAATTGAATTATCATTAGCTACTAATGTGGTTGCAGGGATGTGTCCTCCATGTTCCTGTCTTCATTTGTATCCTTTGGATTTTCCAACTGTTGTGCCTCGACATTACTCCGTTGCGCTACCTCTTGTCCTGAGCTAAATTGCATTGATGGTAGATGATCCATGGGAGGAGGGGGAAAGGCATTGGAATCCCTAGACTCGACTGAAACTGCAGGAACTGGGTGTCCTTGAATCTGCCATGGAAAGTGTCTAAATTGCTGGCATAGAGAGATAATATGTTCCGCATTACGACCGATGGCTCACATAACCACTGCTATTTCTTCATGATGAAGGAGCTCCTGCATTTGAAGCCGTTGGTGAAGTTGTTCATTCAAGGCTCTTAGCTCTCATATTTCCTCTTTCTAATCCAGAACATGTTCTTGAAGGACGCTAAGAGCACAATTTGGATACTTACACCTTTCCTGGCTGCATCTCGACATTCACTTGTTCACTAAATTCCAGAAGACAAAGATTTGAGGGGACCTGGATCTGCATGAGCTCCATAAGATATTGATAAAATGATTTTGTTCCTTCATCCTCTTCAAATTGTTATGCTCATAATGCTTCTCGATGACGAAGTTCATAATTGATCCCCATGATCTTAAGGATGGCTCTAGTGTTTGAAATGAAAGTTGATGAGGCGGTTGAGTGACTCTTTGTGACACCAAAGTAATTGAATCCTCATCCATGACTCGTATGATGCCAAGCGAATGAGAGTGGGAAATCCACATGAAGGAAAAAGAACATGAATAAGAGAGGGTGATGCTTCGGTTGTGAAATGACAGGATTGCTCCTATGGAGAAAGGGGCGCTCCATGTTGTAAGGATTGGAGTGATCCAAGTGGAACCATAACGATCCAACATGAGCCTAGAGACTATGTGGTAGAGAGAACATGCTAGAGTTGGCGTCGAGGAAGATCCTAAGTGGACTCCAATGGTAATGTGTCGAAGCGACCATAATTGAGTTAATAATAAGCTTAGAGTAATGATTTTACACTTAATTTTATGGAATAACCTCATTCCTAATCACACCATTTAGATTTAGTTTACTCTACTCTAGTTGCTTTGCCGATTTAGCTAAGAGTTCAGCTGGTGAGTTTTGGGTCCTTAGAATATGAAAGTAATGAATGCTTTCAAAGCTAGCTTCAAGTTCTCTTATGAGAGAAAAAATTGTTACAAGGACTGGATGAACATTTTTATTTATTCGTCAGAGCCCCTTAACAATCAATTCTGAATCCCCAATGGCCACTAGTCTTGTCATATTTCTTTACATAGTTAGGCGCATTCCCATATAGACTGCTAGTGCCTCAAAAATTTTGTTAGAGGTTTGACCAAGTCCCCAAGAGAATTCCAATATCTTTTGTCCATCAGATCCAATGATAACTCCGCCCGCACCTGCCACCCCTCGGTTTCCTGAAGAAGCCCCATCAAAAAATAATATAGAAGACACTTGTTGATGTTTCCATGTTGTAAAATATGATTCACCGAATCTAAGTTTCCATGCCTGCTGGGAGAAGCTAGAACTTAAGATACTCGATATCCAAGCAGTTTCGGACACCTCCAATACCGCAAGAGGATCTTGAGGAAATTTTCTAAGAGAAGATACTTCAAATATGATCCCACATACATTTGAGAAAATGTGATAGGAAGAGGGTGAGGAATTATGAAAAATAGATTTGTTTCTCTCAAGCCAAATGCCATAGCATGAGTTTTGGAACCTGTCTCCATAATTGGGAAAAAATATGTGTTTTAGAGAAGCTTCCAACATATCATTTTTTCCAATGCACAAACATTTCTGTCCAGTTTGTAGGAGGATGATAATGTGGATGAAGGGGAAAATACATAAATTCTCAGATATGATTGGAGAGGTAACATTCAAATAAAATATTCTAAATTGTCTCTTGAGCTTCCAAACAAAGTGGACAACGAGAGGGACCTGCTAACCCTCGTTTTTGAATATTTTTGGTTGTTAGTATCTTCCCATGAACCATGAGCCAATTGAAAACATTCACTTTGGTGAAAGAGGGTCCATACCAAATGGATTCCCAAAGTTTTGAAGAAGTTGGACTTGCTATCTATGAGTTCATGTGTTTGTAGCCTTGATTAAGTGTATACCCAGAGATTCCCCAACAATGAGCATCTTTTTGTTGTGAGTCAATAGGAGCCCAACTGGTCAACTAGTTGAAAAAAAAGAAGGCCAATGGCCGGAGATGGGGTGGAGGGTCAAGATCTTTCCAGTTACGCCAAGTACCATTAAGCGAACAAACATAAAAGTTTGTGAGATAATTAAAACCCTTAGAGAGACACCGAATTTTTAGGGGTTGGAATGCCTCTAAATTCCCCAACGACTCTTTGCCCAGTATATTGTCTTTCCACACATTTATCATAGCTCCAATTTTGGGGACCTAAGAATTTTTTTCTTAAATAAGGTGTGCCGCAGATTTTAGGAGCCTCCTTATAGGAGAACCATTAGAAGAGGGAAGAGGAGCATCTAAGTACCGGAGCCAGGGAACATTGCATTTTTTTTCCAGAAGAACTGTCTTCCACTATTCTGGGGAAACAATGATGAGATGCTAGGCAAGCTTGGAACCCAATGTTGTATTCATTTGGGAGGGGTTCTTGATGGAAATCCCCCCCTTATCACAAGGATGGAAAACTGTGTTCCATTTGACTAAGTGAAACTTCTTAGTGTTTGATTTCCCTCCTTCCGAGATAAATCTGCGAATAGATCTAGATATTTTTTCCAAAATTCCTTTGGGAGCCAAAAGCCCTACACACTGACAAATAGTTAGAGCTGATAAAATTGACTTGAGTAGGACTATTTTACCTGCTGGGTTCCACCATCGACCTCCCCAACTTTGAATTTGGGATGAAATCCTGTCCAAGATATCCTGCCATTCTTGAGAATGTGATGAGTTCAAAAAGATGGGCATTCCTAGATATTTGAAATGTTTCCATGTAGTAATAAAAGGAAAGTCGAGGATTCTTGAGATCACATCCCTGATATGCCCCGATACATTCCAACCATATATTTTTCTTTTAGAGAAATTGATTTTACCTCCTGAAACTAAGAGGAAAGTGTCTAAAACTTGTTTAAATCATCTTGTAACTATGGTAGAAGTTAATCCTAGGAGAAGGGTGTCGTCGACAAATTGAGAATGATTAATATCTTTGGTTCATTGAGCTATTTGTAGACCTGGGAGATTGGAAATTCTCCTTTCGGCATCCAAATTTCTACTTAGGGAGTCAACCATTGGAGTGTACATATAAGGGGAGAGTGGGCATCCTTGCCGTAATCCTCGACTGGACTTGAAAAATTGAGTTGGCCTGCCATTGATCATTGGAGTGATCCAGGGAGCTTCAATACATACTTTTATCCTGTTAATAAAAGTCTCTAAAAAACCATACGCCTTAAGGACTGAGAATACAAAGGAATGGTTGACTCGATCAAAGACATTTTCCATGTCCAACTTAATTACCATGCCTTTATCTTTGCTACTTTTAATTGTATGAATTCCTTCTTGGACCAAAACAATATTGTCAATGATTATTTTTTTTTCTATGAATCCACCTTGATTGTCTAAAACAATCTTGGAAAGAAATGGCTTAATGTGATTGGCAATGATTTTAGTAAGAATCTTATAAGAAGAGTTGCAAAGAGAGATGGGGAGGAACGTTGAGAAATTTGATGGATTGGACTATTTGGGGATTAGAGCCAGGAAGGTTGAGTTTGTTGCTCCTCCAACTTTTTGTTTTCTAAGAACATAGTTCAACATTCTCTAGAGGTTTGACTTAATTAGTTCCTAGAAATGATTATAAAACCTAAAGGAAAATACATCCGGTCCAAGTGCTTTGTCTTGCTCCATGCTCCAGACTG
>ML777664.1:73561-131372 GCA_009831015.1 Picea engelmannii | reverse complement strand
ATTATGAATTATCTAGTTTTAAGATCATTATTTGACAATATGTAACAATCAACAAAAGTAAAGATGTTGCATTTGAAGACCTGATAAATATTCTATAGTGCACTATGGTTTGTTTCACCTAAACAAATTAGTTCTCTTGTCACTATTCTACACACTAGTGCTAGTATCATTGCTATACACGTTGGTGTTCTTGTATTACTGTACACCCCAGTGCTCTTATCATTATTGGTTGCACAAACTCTTGCCATATGTTATTCATTCATCAATGCTTGTAACTAACAATGCACCAATGTGCTTTGCAAGAAACTACACAAGTACACCTTATATCGATATAAGAACTTATGCATATTGTGATTATAGACACAATGATGCACTTTATCTTATTGTATGCATTGGGGATCCATACTTAAACATTCGCATCAATGTGCTTATGGTAAATACCAACACTATTACAACCCAACATTTCAGTTCCAACTACCACTACATGGATGTGGTAATGTGCATGACTCTATAATGCAACAATTTGCTTAAGATATATATCACATCAGTGTGTCTTAACGCATAATACATTGATGAAAAAAAATTGGACAAAAACCTCCGCTCACTGAGAATTTATAATTATAAGTAATCTTGGTAAAAGCCTTTTCAACCGAGAGCAAAGGTTTTTGTGGATGTTGTTTTGAGAATTTTTCCCAATCATGTAATGCTAAAAAAAATTCCACTAAATTATGTTTTCCTTGTAGCAATATGATTAAAAGGGAAATATTTTGATACTTTAATGATAAGTTCAAGCCTACAATCCCTCCAATTTGCATTCCGATGACATGTTTACCTTTTATTTCTATATGAATGCTCTCCTTAACAAGCTCATGAGAGGAAATGTGGTTTGTTTGCAAACTACCATGGATTTGGATTAAGACAATAAATATAATGTCAATCAAAGTAAAGTTGTCCTCATGATTATCTTGGGTCAATTAGAGGGAAAATTTTGTTCTATGATATTTAAATTTGAGGATATGTCTATGAAATATCTGCATGATTTACAATATTAGAATAAAAAATATTCGATATTAGATGTCATGTCATTATGTTTATTCATTTAATTACACAATACAACATATTTTGTGTAGTGATTAAATCAAAATGAAATAATAAAAAATAAAACATTAATATTATTAACAATTTAATTTTAGGATAATTATTTAATAATGTGTAATAATCAACAAAAATATAAGTACTACATCTACAGATCTAAAAGATATTGTCTGGTGCATTGTTGGGTTTTTCCCCAAAACACACTAGTGCTCTTGTTGCTACTCTGCACACGAGTGTTAGTATCACTACTACACACATTGATGTTATTGTATTATTGTACACCTTAATGCTCTTGTCAGTATTGGTTGCATCGATGATTGTTAGATATTCATGCATTAGTGCTTGTAACTAAGCAATGCACTAGTGCACTTTGCAACAATCTGTACAAGTGCACCTTGTACTAATATAAACACATCTTATGATTATAGACCCAATAATGCACTTTATTTTATTGTATGCACTAGGACTTCATACTTTAATGTGCGGACTAGTGCACTTATGGGGAATAACAAAACCATTACAACTCAACATTCCAGTTTTGATTGCCACCACATGGATGTGGTAGTGCACATGACTCTATGATGTAACAATTCACTTAGATATATACCACACTAGTGTGTCGTAACACACAACGAACCAATGAAAAAAAAAACTCGGGAGCAAAGCCTCCACCTATTGAGAATTTATAATAATAAGTAACCTTGGCAAAAACCTATGCAACCAATAACATAAGTTTTTGTGGTGTTGTTTTGAGAATTTTATCCAATTGTGTAACATTTAAAACCTTCATTAAACCATGTTTTCCTTGTAGTGACATGATTAAGAGCGGGGGGGATTTGATACTTTAATGGTGCATTCAATCCAGTCCCCCCAATTTGCAATCTAATGGCCCAATTACCTTTTGTTTCTACATGAATTCCCTCCGTGATTATAATGTCAAGTTTGAGCTCAAGAGAGGAAATGTGGTTGGTTTGCTACCCACCATGGATTTGGATTAAGTCATTGAAGATAAGGTTAATCAAAATAAAGTTATCCCCTGGATTATCTTGGTTCAATTAGAGGGGGGATTTTCTTCTATGATATTTAAATTCGAGGATGTCTATGGAAATTATTGGATTAGATAGAAATAAATAAAAACACACCAAGCATGTGAATAACAAATAACACCGACTATTACCTTGGAAACCATAAATTGAAAAAATGAACATCAAAGATATCTTTATTACCTTGGCCATTCCAACCAAGCTAGCCTCTATAGGAAATTTATAATGGAGACAAGAAGCCATTTAAATATGGTTCCATCAAGTGAATACCTCGGGCTAAAACTGCGTGCCACCATAAACCACCTTTGGTAAACCCAACCTTGACTAAGTCAATATTAACCTACAATTAACTTCCCTTGACCAAGTCAAAGATAAACTCAATAATCCACCCTTTAAACTTGACCCAACATAAACACATATCCCCCTCTATGTTTATTAATCAGGTATCTTAGATTATTATAGCATGCCCCCCTCAATTCAATTTCTATTAGACATTGTTTACTGAATGGCTACTACAATGTCTTGTACTTTCTCAGTTCTGCTTAAATATTCCACTCTTGTGCTCTACTCATCCACGCAACAACAAATCAATACAATAGGAATGAAACCCCTTCCTTCCCTTAGGTCTTAATATTTAACATATCTTGATAGTAATATAGGGTTAGGGTTAGGGTTTTTGAATGCCCTAACTTCTACTTAGGGTGAGGGTTTTGGACCCTCTAGAACTTTCTTGAAAGTACACAAGTGTAAGTACTAGGAGTTGATGTGGCATCCACTTATTAATATGGTCAACTCTATCACTTAGGTCTATTGGTTCAATCATCCACTTATTAACCTTGCATTGATGAAGAAGTGAATCAAGGGTACACATGATCAAATAAGGTCTTACAACTGTATGGCCATTTACATGTGATCAAATCCAATCCAATAAAATGGCTACCATTGTATACTTGAGCATGTAATGCTATGATACATTAACTTGCTTCATATAGTTGTTTTCCTATTGGTCTAGTGTCTAAAGACCCACTTTATGCTATCCCTAGTTACTAACATGATACAAACTTCTAGGGTGGCCTACCTTACAATGAGATCCATTTCAGAACTAGATACTTGGGAAAGACCCCGATCAAATAGCAGGGCCATTGAGTGATAATCCATTACCCAAGGTTTTATATTGTGCATTATTTGTTATTCTCAATGATATGTGTGTTGTCACATATCATGTTTGTCATAGATCACGCCAGGAGGAAGCGATCTATTTTGTTGAACTAGTGCCTATTTGTTTGATCGATGATATGTGTGTTGTCTCCTCAATCGATGTACTGATCCTATGTGTTTTGTGTACCAATAAGATAGTTTTTTCAATGATCCCAATGATCTTGCATTGCTCCATGTTCCAAACATAATTAGGTTGGTACCAAGTAGACTTCATCATTCCCCTCTCATTAAATGAGTACATCACTAGCCCTCACGTGCTTCTAGTAGTGCTCCACCTTGTTCTCATGTATCCCATGGCCAAGAACCAACCCCAAACAATATTCCAACAAATCACCTTGCCAATTCACTTGGACATAGTTTTTATTTAACTAGGGCACACAATTAACAATGCTCTAGAATTTCACTAACAACATCGTCCCTTTACCGATTTTTGCATCTTCCAGAGCTAAATATACAAGACATTAAACAAAAAATCACGAGAAACCCATTTCCAATATGACAACAATGTGGCATTTTTGTCCTTAACAAACTCCTTGCAAAAATCTTGCCTCTCTTTTGCAACGTCATTCATGTGATCTTATTATTTACCAAAAGCATTGTCGACATTATTGTCACATGGACTGGTCACCCTCCTTTAATCTATGTAGCAACTTAAATTGCAATGACCTCCCTAGAATTGCTCTACATATTGGCCATGATGTCGTCATCTTCATGTGCCCTTGGCTATAACACCCACTAATTGTCATCATCCTTATTGGATTACTGAGAGGGGGGGTGAATCAATAATAGCGTAACTATAATCCTTTTTCTCCAAATAATCCAAGTGTTATATCAATGTAGAAATATTATCCAATAATGAGCAATAAGAAATGAACAATCACACATGTACATAGTACACCAATGTTTTATGTGGAAACCCAAATCAGGAGAAAAACACAGAATACTTTTTCTTACATGTCTTGAAGAATTACATTCATTGGAAGCACCAACTTCCTTTGTTTTCCAGTTGCAACTGGAAGGAGGATCCAACCCCATAGTTTCTCAGGATACAACCTAAGGGAAGCTCCAACTTCCCAATTCTCTGGCTACAACCAGGAGGAGGCTACAACCCCCTATGTTCTTCGGATACAACCAGAAGGTGGCTACAACCACATGTCCTTTCCCCGTCCAACCGCCCTGAAGTAGAAGTAGAATGATGGAACCATTGTCACACTATCACTGTGAGATATATCGTCGTAAACCTGTACCAATCAACCTGTACCAATAACCTGAACCATGCATCAACCTGTACCTCAACCTGTACCATAAAAAAGTGCATCAACCATGCACCAACCTATACCAACCAATCTGTAATCAACATGTACCATAAACAAGTGCATCAACCATGCACCAACCTGTACCTCAACCTGTACCATGAACAAGTTCATCAACCATGCACCAAACCTGTACAAATAACCTGTCACAACAACTTGTCCAAACAACCTATCACAACAACCTGTCTCATCAATTTTATCAACCAAATTAGATCTACTCACCAAGACAACTCTCAAATATGTATATCAATCAAGTATAACACAACAACTCATAATCATCATCAAGATCAATATGTGCTTCTAATAATACAAGTATGTTACATCATCCATAAACCGTGTGTCAACAATACGACAAACAAGTGCCTCCAACCATGTACCAAGTATGTACCAATCATGTATCAACTACTCATCAACTATGACTCATCCAAATGTACCAACATCATCAAATATACACCTCATGTATGTGCCAACTCATCAACTACTTGTCTCAACCATGTACCCGACATGTACCTCAACCAAAATCCCTCATCAATTTCATCATCCAAATCTGATTTGTAACTCTGTACTATGCCTGGTGTATATGATCACATTCCTGCAAACCTTTCTTAACTTTAACAACAAGAGACTAGCATTTTCATCAATCGTTTCTTTAGTCTCACAAGACTAGTTTTGGATTAGTCAACAACCCTAATTTGAAATAATCATAACTTTGTACCTGTAATGAATAAATATATGAAACTGATACACAATGTTCTTCAGTGTTTTTTGTGCAATTCCTCCAGGTTTCACTACTTGGAACCTCTCAGAAAAGGAGTTATGGAAAAAATGGCACACCTTTCTGAATTCTGGCTTATTCTAGAAAGCACCCTTGTAGAGCGTGCCCCGCACAACATACTTTTTTAATTGATATGAAACTATTAAAAACCATACTACAGAAGGTAATATAACCAACACATTTGGTCTTACTAAATTTGGATCTGTTATGAATAAGTTATGACGTTTTTAACTGAAACACCTGTTTTTGACTAGTTTCGGGACTAGCCACAAACCCTATTTTCCACGGAGTGTAACTCCAAAAAAAAAATGACCCACAAAGTGAATTGTTTACCACATATACTTGGATATGTTTTCTAAATGGAATAGAAATTTCATGGTCTGAATCATTCTAGAGAAACGGTTATTGCAAAAATGGTGAGATGACCTGGAAAAAACATACCTTAGAAAACATCATCAAAAGAATTTATCCTTCCCTGAATTATGGCCTTCTTTTCTTCAATTTCATCAAAAAATTGGCTTAGATATCCTTTGGTTACCTTAAACACCTATACGTATTCAATATGCTCAAGTGTGTCTTAAATGAGAGAGCCTTGCCTCTTATTTATACTCTCCAAGTAGCTTCCTTAAAAACATCTTCCAGGTCACTTTGACCACTTTCCTTATTTTAGGGTTAACCCACTTCTAATCTCTCCATTAAATTTATTATTGAATTAATTTATTTTGTATTTACTTTGAATTATAGTACACTCATCACTTCACTCTATTATTTACCTTTTAAAATCTCTTAAACCACTTTGACTACTTTGACCTTTTGGGGCTTCTAGATGACATATGAGGGTCCTCCAACTTCGTAAGGCCATAACTCTCAAACCGTGAGGAGTTATGTGACGTTCCACATACCATCAGAAATGGAATGAAATGTCATATCCATATAGAATAGTATTACCTGAAAATATATCAAAACTCATACCGTTATCCATCAAACAAACTTTGGTCCATTACCCAAACCTGGGTTCTCCAACTTCTCATGTCCATAACTCTCTAACTGTGAGGAGTTATGTGACGTTCCACATACCACCAAAAATGGCATGACAAACACTATCCATATATGATAGTTTCACTGGAAAATTCACTGGCTTTCATCTCATTATTCCACGAATAAGCATGGGTTCTCTAACCATACTTCTAGGATAACTCAATCCGCAAAGCGTATTCCCGTGAGGGATTTCACCATAAGGGGACCATTTTGGAGTTCATCCATTTCTACTTATTATCAACCATGAAAAGACAATAACAAGTCATCTTTACATCAAACAATCTTGGGTCCATTACCCAACCTTTGTGCTACGGGGATTTCTTCAAGGGTTGATCTCAATGACAACCAACCTTAATCAACAATCTCCCCCTTTGGCATTGATGGAAACACTCTGATGCAATACTGAAATCATATCACTCATGCTCCCCCTAGAACCATGCCTCTGTCCTCTGCATCTGATAAATCTCTCCCCCTTTTCCATCAATGGCATAGGTATCTTTCCATACGGGGATTCTCCCCTTGACTGTACTGTCCTCTTATGGTGCTTCCTCGTCTAAATATAAGACATATAAGATAAACATTCAAAAAGAATTCATTTTGGAGTAGAAATAACTTCAAGTATCTAGCGAAGATATTCAAAGGCTTCCCGTGGAAGTGGTTTTGTAAAAATGGTTTCCACTTTTTTTTTTTTTCCCACATACTCAACTCTGATGTTCTTTTCTGCAACCTGCTCCCATAGAAAGTGATACTTGACTGGAATGTCTTCGTCTTGGAGTGCATCACCGGGTTCTTCGAGATACTTATGGCACTTGTATTATCACAATAGATTGGAATGGGCTCATCATACTCAACCTGTATATCCATCAGAGTTTGTTTCATCCAAAGTACCTGGGTACAACATGATGCTGCTCCAATATACTTTGCCTCGGCTGTAGATAAAGATATTGATGATTGTTTCTTTCTTAGCCAAGATAAAAAACACTCACCCAAGTACAATGTTGATCCATTGGTGCTTCATTAGTCATCAACACAACCTGCCCAATCTGCATCTGTGTAGGAAATAAGTGATAGATCCTTTCATTTTGGATACCATAATCCAAACTCTTATGTTCCTTTGAGATATCCGAAAATCCTCTTCACTACTAATACATGTGATTCCTTTGGTGCTGCTTGAAATCGTGCCACCTGTCCAACTACCTGCATTACATCTGGTTTGGATGCTGTCACATATAATAGGTTGCCAATCATTGACCTGTATTGCCTCTGATCCGTAGACTTCGAATCATCATCTTTGCTTAACTTGCAACTAGTTTGCATAGGAGTGGTAACTGGTTTGCAATCTTCTATTGCAAACCTCTTTATCATTTCTCTGATATAATTAGTTTGAGAAATAAAAATTCCTTGGTTTCTTTGACATATATGAAGACCCAAAAAGAAGGATATTCCTCCAATCAATGACATTTCAATTTCATTCTGCATATCCTTTGCAAATTTCTGGCTTAACCTGTCATTAGTACTTCCAAAACAATATCATCAACATAAATTTCAATTAATAAAATATTACCTTGAGTTACCTTGATGTAGAGGTTGTTGTCTGCGCTTCCTTTCCATAGTTCATAGGGAGTTTTGTCATTGTTGTTTATGAGCATTACTTTGTTTTGAATGTGAACTGATGTATGCACTGTATGTGTCCAAAAAATATCTGTCAATTTGGAATCCAATAGCATTGTTCGAGCTATTTCCTGTGTAATTATCATCCATTATGATAATGTTCCTTTTTCTTTGAACCACTCTCTGAACCAATCTATGAATCCATGCTCTCCTCACTATCATATATCTGTCCAAACTTGCTAAGCATTCTTACGAATCCATATCTATCCATATTGTCCAAGACTCTACTTGTGCAACTGTCCATAATGTTGACCCATGTATCACTATACTATCATGAAGTCTTGATTAATCTATCAAATTGTACTTCTGCTAATTGATTGCTCTGAATCTGTCTTCTCAAACTCTGCAAGCTGCTCGAAGGATGGTTCTTTGGCCTGTCACAACTATTGCATAGACTCCCTCTTTCTAATATTCATATTACTTGGGAGTCTCTAAGCCGGATGGCTCAGAACAATTTCTGCTCTAATGTGTATTCATCATCATCTTCATTGGTAGATTCATTATCTCTTTGAGATCTGACTTCTTTCTTTCTGTCTGTGGATTCATCTTTCACTACAATGCCTAAAAGTAAAATCTTTTGAACATGTTCCTTATTTACTTGTCCTTCCTTTCTTTCAGTTATTATCTAAACCTTTATGTATCTGACATCTTTCCTTTTCTCTGTAGAATTTTCTTCATCTCATTTTATTGCTAATCTTGCGATCTCTGGTACCTGGTCCTTGTTCACCTGTTCTTCCTATTTTCTTATATCTAATATCAGCGTTCTCTTTCATGGAAGTATCGATCATGCTTCTTCAATCACTGGCTATGTGTCCATAGTTATGACATTTGTAACACTCAATGTTACGGGCGACCACATAGGCACTTCTTTCTTGAACATTTCTTTTATAATCCCTGCAATCTACAACCTTATGTCCAAAGTTAGTACAATAAAAACAATTGCCATAAAATAAATTTGCATACCTGGGAGTTAATGATCTTCTTTTTGGCATAGTCCTCCTAAATTTTTTTCTTGACTGATCATGATCATGAATGAAGCTTCTTTGTGGCTTGAACATGGATGGTCTTCTTGAAGATGTATCTTCAATAGTTTTCTTAGATTTTGATTGACCATGCTTCCTTCCTTTGAGTACTTCTGCATAACTCTTTCTATTTTCTTCATTCTTCTTTTCTAGCAACCTAGAGTGCTTCTCTTCATTCTCTATAATTGATGTGGATCTTTTTATCTCTTCAACGTTCTTGTTGAGCTTGACGATTTTACTTCTCAATGTGACAACTTATTCTTAAGGCTTCTCAACCTCTTCTTCTTTCTTCATTATCTGAGACTTCATGACTTCTTCTGTTCTTTTCATTTCTTCAAGATGAATTTTTAATGTGATTATTTATTCTTCAAGTCCTTTCTCTTCTTGACCAAACTCTACCTCAAGCTGGTTTAAATTGTTAGTTCTTTCCTTAAGATGATCTGTCAATATCTTCTCTCCCATTTCTGCTTCTTCCTTTTGTGTTGCTATGTTGGTTTCCAAACACTGCTTTTCATATTCAAGATTTTCTTCAATCTTTCTGGCTTCTTCTAACTGAGTTCTTAAGTTCTTGATGACCTGTTGGGCTTCTTAAAAAATGTGAACACTTTCCTTTTGTTTCATCAATTCTTTCTTGAGTGAATTGTTTTCTTCTCTTAGTTCATCTAAAGAACTAATCAAATCTTCTCTACAATTTCCTTCCTTTTCAATTAGTTTTCTGTCTCATTTCCTCCATGACATTCTATTTCAAGATGTCCACATTTTTCACAATTAAAACAAAACAACATACCTTTGGTGATTATGTACGCTTCATCTTTTGAATCTGCTTGGCATGGTGAACATAATTCTTCTTGATTTCTATCTGCATCTTCTTTGACATTTTCTGAATTTGTGATGGGTGAAGAATATATGTCATGTAACTTATCCCAAAGTTCTTTTGTTGATGAACATTTACCAACCTTTTCTCTTACCAGATTAGGTAATCCTTCCCAGATGAAATCCATTGCTATTTTGTTATTCTTCCTCAATTCCTTCTTGGCTGCAGTCTTTTCCCTTTTTGAACTATCATATCCTGTAACAACTGATAGCCAAATATAATGTCCTTGTGCCTGTAAAAATACTTTCGTCCTTATGCTGCACATCTCATACTTAAAACCATTCTGACCATTAAACATTGGTACTCCATTCTCAGAATAATCCATGATCTCCTTCCAGTGGTTAAACTGTTTCCTAAAGGAACCTTCTCTGATACCAATTGTTGGATTACTGTGAGGGGGGGTGAATCAATAATAGTGTAATTAATTTTTTTTTTCTCCAAATAATCCAAGTGTTATATCAATGTATAATTATTATCCAATAATGAGCAATAAGAAATGAACAATCACACACATATATAGTACACCAGTGTTTTACGTGGAAACCCACATCGGGACAAAACCACAAAATGCTTTTTCTTATATGTCTTGAAGAATTACATTCATTGGAAGCACCAACTTCCTTTGTTTTCCAGCTGCAATTGGAAGGAGGCTCCAACCCCCTAGTTTCTCAGGCTACAACCTGAGGCAAGCTCCAACTCCCCAATTCTCTGGCTACAACCAGAAGGAGGCTACAACCCCCTATGTTCTCCGACTACAATCGGAAGGTGGCTACAACCACTTGTCCTTGCCCTGTCCAACCGCCCTGAAGTAGAAGTAGAATGATGGAACCACTATCACACTATCACTGTGAGATATACCGCTGTAAACCTATACCAATCAACCTATACCATGAACAAGTGCATCAACCATGCACCAAACCTGTACAAATAATCTGTCACAACAACTTGTCCAAACAACCTATCACAACAACCCGTCTCATCAATTTTATCAACCAAATCAGATATACTCACCAAAATCAATCACCAAGACAACTCTCAAAGATGTGCATCAATCAAGTATAACACAACAACTCATAATCATCATCAAGATCAATATGTGCTTCTGATAATAGAAGTATGCTACATCATCCATAAACCATGTGTCAACAATACTACTAAAAAGTGCCTCCAACCATGTACCAATCATGTATCAACTACTTATCAACTATGACTCATCAAAATGTACCAACATCATCAACTATACACCTCATGTATGTGCCAACTCATCAACTACTTGTCTCAACCATGTACCCGACATGTACCTCAACCAAAATCCCTCATCAATTTCATCATCCAAATCTGATTTGTAACTCTGTAATAGACCTGGTGTATATGATCACATTCCTTCAAACCTTCCTTAAATTTAACAACAAGAGACTAGCATTTTCATCAAACGTTTCTTTAGTCTCACAAGACTAGTTTTGGATTAGTCAACAACCCTAACCTGAAATAATCATAAATTTATACCTGTAATTAATAAAGATCTGAAACTGATACACAATATTCTTCAGCGTGTTTTATGCAATTCCTCCAGGTTTCACTACTTGGAACCTCTCAGAAAAGGAGTTATGGAAAAAATGGCACACCTTGCTGAATTCTGGCTTATTCTAAAGAGTGACCTTGTAGAGCGTGCCTGCACAGAATATTTGTTGAATTGATCTGAAACTATTACAAAGAATACTGTAGACTGTAATATAACCAAAACATTTGGTATTACTGAATTTGGATCTGTTATGAACAAGTTATGACATTTTTACCCAAAACACTTGTTTTTGACTAGTTTCAGGACTAGCCACAAACCTTATTTTCCATGGAGTGTAACTCAAAAAAAACAACAACCCAAAAGATGAATTGTTTACCACAGATACTTGGATATGTTTCCTAGATGGAATAGCAATTTCACGGTCTGAATAATTCTAGAAAAAAGGTTATTGCTAAAATGGTGAGATGACCTGAAAAAAAATACCTTAGAAAGAATCATCAAAAGAATTTATCCTTCCTTGAATTCCGGCCTTCATTTCTTCACTTTCCTCAGAAATTCGGCTTATATATCCTTTGGTTACCTCAAACACCTATAGGTATTCAATATTCTCAAGTGTTTCTTAAATGAGATAGCCTTGCCTCTTATTTATACTCTCCAAATAGCTTCCTTAAAAACATCTTCTAGGTCACTTTGCCCACTTTCCTTATTTTAGGGTTAACCCACTTCTAATTTATCCATTAAATTTATTTTGTATTCACTTTGAATTATAGTACACTCATAAATTTACTATATTATTTACCTTTTAAAATCTCTTAAACCACTTTGACTACTTTGACCTTTTGGGGCTTCTAGATGACATATGAGGGTACTCCAACTTCGTAAGGCCACAACTCTCAAACCGTGAGGAGTTAGGTGACATTCCACATACCACCAAAAATGGCATGACATATAATATCCATATAAAATAGTATTACCTGAAAATATATCAAAACTCATATTGTTATCCATAAAAAAAACTTGGGTCCATTACCCAAACTTGGGTTCTCCAACTTCTCATGTCCATAACTCTTTAACCATGAGGAGTTATGTGACGTTCCACATACCACCGGGAATGATATGACAAGCACTATCCATATAGGATAGTTTCACTGACAAATTCACTGCCATTCATCTCATTATTCCACAAATAAGCATGGGTTCTCTAACCATACTTCTAGGATAACTCAATCTGCAAAGCGTATTCCCGTGAGGGATTTCACCATAAGGGGACCACTTTGGAGTTCATCCATTTCTACTTATTATCAACCATGACAAGAAAATAATGAGTCATATTTACATCAAACAATCTTGGGTCCATTACCCAACCTTTGTTCTACGGGGCTTTCTTCAAGGGTTGACATCAATGACAACCAACCTTAATCAACAATCTCCCCCTTTGGCATTGATGGAAACACTCTGATGCAAAACTGAAATCATATCACTCATGCTCCCCTTGGAACCGTGTGTCTATCCTCTGCACTTGACAAATATCTCCCCCTTTGTCATCAATGGGAAAGGTATCTTTCCATCTGGGGTTGCTCCCCCTGACTGAACTGTCCTCTTATGGTGCTTCCTCGTGTAAATCTAATACATATAAGATAAGAATTCAAAAAACATTCATTTTGGAGTAGAAATAACTCCAAGTCTTTGGCGAAGATATTCAAAGGATTCCTGTGGAAGTGGTTTTGTAAAGATGGCTGCCACTTTTTTTTTCCCCACATACTCAACTCTGATGTTCTTTTCTGCAACCTTCTTCCATAGACAGTGATACTTGATTGGAAAGTGCTTCATCTTGGAGTGCATCACCAGGTTCTTAGAGATACTGATGGTGCTTGTATTATCACAATAGATTGGAATTGGCTAATCATACTCAACATGTATATCTGTCAGAGTTTGTTTCATCCAAAGTACCTGTGTACAACATGTTGCTGCTGCAATATAATCTGCCTCGGCTATAGATACAGATACTGAAGATTGTTTCTTTCTTCGCCATGATACCAAACACTCACCCAAGTAGAATGATGATCCACTGGTGCTTCGTCGGTCATCAATATAACCTGCCCAATCTACATCTGTGTAGGCAATAAGTGATATATCCTTTCCTTTTGGATACCATAATCCAAACTCTTTTGTTCCTTTGAGATATCTGAAAATCCTCTTCACTACTAATACATGTGATTCCTTTGGTGCTGCTTGAAATCATGCCACCTGTCTAACTGCCTACATTACATTTGGTCTGGATGTTGTCACATATAGTAGGCTGCCAATCATTGACCTGTATTTTTATTGGATAAATCGGTGAATGCGTACATAAACTAATCTCCCTAGATCCACCTGAACCTAGAACAAAAAAAGACAGGACATGACACTTTCCCTAGGTTGTTACCATTGAATTTATCACCAAAGAAGGAGTGTATGACATACCTTTATATATCACTTCCCTATATCTCTATTGTCCCTACTTCACTCTGGTGCTCTTGTGAGATCAGATTTGCAATGACACAAACCAACCAAAGTGAAAGCAACAATTGTAGATTCAATGGAAACCTAAACACGTGATCAAGGAGTCATGTAATAAAACACTAATGATTTTATGGGAAAGAAACATTCCACTGTATCATATTAAGTAAAAGTGGAAGATACAACCAAATTGCCTTGATGTCACAAGTTCCCTTTCGGTGGTCCTTTGTTCCAACACACACATACACTTGCTCCGAATTTCCATGAAGATAGTCCACAAAGCTTGATGGACAAATGGAGGCCTCAAGCATCAATTGTATTAGGATTCTTCACACAGTCTTTAGTTTATTCTTTGCACAATCTTGCTTGATATTGCTTAACCTTTTCCATGAGAAATCCATTATTATATAAGAGAAGATGAAGTGGTTACTAGGATAAGGATGATCCCACAAAATCAGAGAAGCCAGTAAGATCACAACCATACAGATGCCACCTCACATTCTAGAAGATTCTCCTTCTAGAAACTTTGTGAAACTTATTCCTTTTCCTTAGCTTAAAGCACCTCCGCACCCTACCTATATAGAAGCATGCGGAAATCCCACAGCCCAGACATAGAGCAGCCCACAGAAATCAAGGATTTCCGCACTGTGTACCATTGTCAGCCTACGATGTCAATCTAAAAATGTGCCTTGTAGGGGAAAAACTCAGCCATTTTCCTCATGTGAAAGATTGTTTTGGAAGCCTAAACACATGCCTATGGGGTCATCATCAGAGTGACCAAAATAATGTGTAACATGTATTATCTCTGATCTATAGACTTTGAATCATCGTATTTTCTTAACTTGCAACTGGTTTGCATAGGAGTGGTAACTGGTTTGCAATATTCCATTGCGAACCTCTTTATCATTTATCTAATATAATTAGTTTGAGAAATAAAAATTCCTTGGTTTCTTTGACATATATGAAGACCCAAAAAGAAGGATAGTCCTCCAAGTGATGACATTTCAAATTCATTCTGCATATCCTTTGTAAATTTCTGGCTTAACCTGTCATTAGTACTTCCAAAACAATATCATCAACATAAATTTCAATTAATAAAATATTACCTTGAGTTACCTTGATGTAGAGGTTGTTGTCTGCACTTCCTTTCCATAGTTCGTAGGGAGTTTTTTCATTGTTGTTTATGAGCATTACTTTTCTTTGAATGTGAACTAATGTATGCACTGTATGTGTCTAAAAAATATCTGTCAATTTGGAATCCATTAGCATTGTTCGAGCCATTTCCTGTGTAATTATCACCCATTATGATAATGTTCCTTTGTCTTTGAACCACTCTTTGAACCAATCTATGAATCCATGCTCTCCTCACTATCATATATCTGTCCAAACCTGCTAAGTGTTCTTACGAATCCATCTATGTCCATACTATCCAAGACTCTACTTGCGCAACTGTCCATAATGCTGACCCATTTATCACTATACTATCATGAAGTCTTGATTAATTTATCAAATTGTACTTCTACTAACTGATTTCTCTGAATCTGTCTTCTCAAACCCTGCAAGTTGCTCGAAGGATGGTTCTTTGGTTTGTCACAGCTATCACATAGACTCGCCTTGTCTAATATTCATTTTACTTGGGAGTCTCTAAGCCGGATGGCTCAGAACAATTCCTTCTCTGATGTGTATTCATCATCATCTTCATTGGTAGATTCATTATCTCTCTGAGATCTGACTTCTTTCTTTCTGTTTGTGGATTCATCTTTCACTACAATGCCTGAAAGTATAATATCTTGAACATGTTCCTTATTTACCTGTCCTTCCTTTCTTTCAGTTACTTTCCAAACCTTTCTGTATCTGACATCTTTCCTTTTCTCTGTAGAATTTTCTTCATCTCGTTTTATTGCCAATCTTGCGATCTCTGGTAACTGGTCTTTGTTCACCTATTCTTCCTATTTTCTTATCCATACTTTCTTATATCTAATATCAATATTCTCTTTCATGGAAGTATCGTTCATGATTCTATAATAACTGGCTATGTGCCCATAGTTATAACATTTGTAACACTCAATGTTACGTGCGACCACATAGGCACTTATTGCTTGAACATTTCTTTTATAATCCCTACAATCTACAACCTTATGCCCAAAGTCAGTACAATAAAAACAATTACCATAAAATAAATTTGCATACCTGGGAGTGAATGATCTTCTTTGTGGTGTAGTCCTTCTAAAATTTTGCCTTGACTAATCTTGATCATGATTGAAGCTTCTTTGTGTCTTGAACATGGATGGTCTTCTTGAAGATGTATCTTCAATAGTTTTCTTAGATTCTGGTTGACCATGATTCCTTCCTTTGAGTACTTTTGCATAACTCTTTCTATTTTCTTCATTCTTCTTTTCTAGCAACCTAGAGTGCTTCTCTTCATTCTCTATAATTGATGTGGATCTTTCTGTCTCTTCAACATTCTTTTTGAGCTTGACAATTTTACTTCTCAATGTGATAACTTCTTCAAGATTCTCAACCTTTTCTTCTTTCTTCATTATCTGAGACTTCATGACTTCTTCTATTCTTTTCACTTCTTCAAGATGAATTTTTAATGTGATTATTTCTTCTTCAAGTCCTTTCTCTTCTTGACCAAACTCTACCTCAAGCTGGTTTAGATCGTTAGTTCTTTCCTGAAGATGATCTGTCAATATCTTCTCTCTCATTTCTGCTTCTTCCTTCTGTGCTGCTATGTTGGTTTCCAAACACTGCTTTTCATATTCAAGATTTTCTTCAATCTTTCTGGCTTCTTCTAGCTGAGTTCTTAAGTTCTCGATGACCTGTTGGGCTTCTTAAAAAATGTGAACACTTTCCTTTTGTTTCATCAATTCTTTCTTGAGTGAATTGTTTTCTTCTCTTAGTTCATATAAAGAACTAATCAATTCTTCTTTATATTTGCCTTCCTTTTCAATTAGTTTTTCTGTCTCATTTCCTTCATGGCATGATATTTCAAGATATCCACGTTTTTCAAAATTAAAACAAAACAACATACCTCTGGTGATTATTTACTCTTCATCTTCTGAATCTGCTTGACATGGTGAACATAATTCTTCTTGATTTGTATCTGCATGTTTTTTGACATTTTCTGAATTTGTGATGGGTGAAGAATATATGTCATGTAACTTATCCCAAAGTTCTTTTGTTGATGAACACTTACCAACCTTTTCTCTTACCGGATTAGGTAATCCTTCCCAGATCAAATCCATTGCTATTTTTTTTTATTATTTCTCAATTCCTTCTTGGCTGCAGTCTTTTCCCTTTTTGAACTATCATATCTTGTAACAACTGGTAGCCAAATATAATGTCCTTGTGCCTGTAAAAATACTTGCGTCCTTACGCTCCACATCTCATACTTAAAACCATTCTGACCATTAAACATTAGTACTCCATTCTCAGAATAATCCATGATCTCCTTCCAGTGGTTAAACTGTTTGCTGAAGGAACCTGCCCTGATACCAATTGTTGGATTACTGAGAGGGGGGGTGAATCAGTAATAGCATAGTTATAATCCCTTTTCTCCAAATAATCCAAGTGTTATATCAATGTAGAATTATTATCCAATAATGAGCAATAAGAAATGAACAATCACACACATACATAGTACACCGGTGTTTTACGTGGAAACCCAAATCGAGAGAAAACCACATAATTATTTTTCTTATATGTCTTGAACAATTACATTCATTGGAAGCACCAATTTCCTTTGTTTTCCAGCTGCAACTGGAATGAGGCTCCAACCCCCTAGTTTCTCAGGCTACAACCTAAGGGAAGATCCAACTCCCCAATTCTCTAGCTACAACTGGAAGGTGGCTACAACCACCTGTCCTTTCCCTGTCCAACCGCCCTGAAGTAGAAGTAGAATGATGGAACCACTGCCACACTATCACTGTGAGATATACTGCTGTAAACCTGTACCAATCAACCTGTACCAATAACCTAAACCATGCATCAACCTGTAACTCAACTTGTAATAAACCTGTACCATAAACAAGTGCATCAACCATGCACCAACCTGTACCTCAACCTGTACCATGAACATGTGCATCAACCATGCACCAAACCTGTACAAATAACTTGTCACAACAACCTATCATGACAACTTATCCAAACAACCTATCACAACAACCTGTCTCATCAATTTCATCAACCAAATCAGATATACTCACCAATATCAATCACCAAGACAACTCTCAAAGATGTGCATCAATCAAGTATAACACAACAACTCATAATCATCATCAAGATCAATATGTGCTTCTGATAATAGAAGTATGCTACATCATCCATAAACCATGTGTCAACAATACTACTAACAAGTGCCTCCAACCATGTACCAAGTATGTACCAATCATGTATCAACTACTCATCAACTATGACTCATCAAAATGTACCAACATCATCAACTATACACCTCATGTATGTGCTAACTCATCAACTACTTGTCTCAACCATGTACCCGACATGTACCTCAACCAAAAGCCCTCATCAATTTCATCATGCAAATTTGATTTGTAACTCTGTAATGGACCTGGTGTATATGATCACATTCCTGCAAACCTTCCTTAACTTTAACAACAAGAGACTAACATTTTCATCAAACGTTTCTTTAGTCTCACAAGATTAGTTTTGGATTAGTCAACAACCCTAACCTGAAATAATCATAACTTTGTACCTGTAATGAATAAATATCTAAAATTGATATACAATGTTCTTCAGTGTGTTTTATGCAATTCCTCCAGGTTTCACTACTTGGAACCTCTCAAAAAAGTAGTTATCGCAAAAATGTCACACCTTGTTGAATTCTGGCTTATTCTAGAGAGCGACCTTGTAGAGCGTGCCCCACATGGAATATTTGTTGAATTGATATGAAACTATTAAAAATCATACTGCAGACCGTACTCTAACCAACACATTTGGTATTACTTAATTTGGATTTGTTATGAAGAAGTTATGACGTTTTTACCCGAAACACCTGTTTTTGACTAGTTTCTGGACTAGCCACAAACCCTATTTTCCACGGAGTGTAACTCCAAAAATACAATGACCCACAAGCTAAATTTTTTATCACAGATACTTGGATATGTTTCCTAAATTTTATATCAATTTCACGGTCTGAATCCTTCTATAAAAAAAGGTTATTGCGAAAATGGTGAGATGACCTGAAAAAAAAACATACCTTAGAAAGCATTATCAAAAGAATTTATCCTTCCTTGAATTCCAGCCTTCTTTTCTTCACTTTCCTCAGAAATTTATCTTAGATATCCTTTGGTTACCTCATAAACCTATAGGTATTCAATATGCTCAAGTGTGTCTTAAATGAGAGAGCCTTGCCTCTTATTTATACTCTCCAAGTAGCTTCCTTAAAAACATCTTTTAGGTCACTTTGCCCACTTTCCTTATTTTAGGGTTAACCCACTTCTAATTTCTCCATTAAATTTATTATTGAATTAATTTATTTTGTATTCACTTTGAATTATAGTACACTCATCACTTCACTTTATTATTTGCCTTTTAAAATCTCTTAAACCACTTTGACTACTTTGACCTTTTGGGGCTTCGAGATGACATATGAGGGTAATCCAACTTCATAAGGCCATAAATCTCAAACCGTGAGGAGTTATGTGACGTTCCACATACCACAAGAAATGGAATGAAATGTACTATCCATATAGAATAGTATTACCTGAAAATATATCAAAACTAATACCATTATCCATCAAACAAACTTGGGTCCATTACCCAAACCTGGGTTCTCCAACTTCTCATGGCCATAACTCTCTAACCGTGAGGAGTTATGTGATGTTACACATACCACTGGAAATGGAATGACAAGAACTATCCATATATGATAGTTTCACTAACAAATTCATTGGCCTTCATCTCATTATTCCACAAATAAGCATGGGTTCTCTAACCATATTTCTAGGATAACTCAATCCGCAAAGCGTGTTAAGAACAAGGGGGTCCTCCAACTTCATAAGGCCATAACTCTCAAACCGGGAGGAGTTATGTGACATTCCACATACCACCAGAAATGGAATGGCATGTACTATTCATATAGAATAGTATTACTTGAAAATATATCAAAACTCATACTGTTGTCCATAAACAAACTTGGGTCCATTACCCAAACTTGGGTTCTCCAACTTCTCATGGCCATAACTCTCTAACTGCGAGGAGTTATGTGATGTTCCATATACCACCAAAAATGGCATGAAAAGCACTATCCATATAGGATAGTTCCATTGACAAATTCACTGGTGTTCATCTCATTATTCCACAAATAAGCATGGGTTCTCTAACCATACTTCTAGGATAACTCAATCTGCAAAGCATCTTCCCGTGAGGGCTTTCACCATAAGGGGACCACTTTGGAGTTCATCCATTTCTACTTATTATCAACCATGACAAGACAATAACAAGTTATATTTACATCAAACAATATTGGGTCCATTACCCAACCTTTGTGCTATGGGGCTTTCTTCAAGGGTTGACATCAATGACAACCAACCTTAATCAACAATCCTTAGGTCATTTTTCATGCCTTCACAATCCATTTAGAAGATATAGAATTTTCCTTTCTAGATTAATAAAAACACAACAACAATGACCAATTCAATTCATATGCCTACTACCAAACTATGCTTCTCCACATCTCGTAATCTTGTAGTCATCTCAACCACCGATGGAAGCTTGACTACTCCCGAACTCCGTCAGTTTCACACATTGAGCGATGATGGTTTCTATGGGTAACACATATAGAATGCAGGTTTCTTTCACACAATTTGACCACCAACAGAGTGACATGAATTTCAACATGTTGAGTAGATGGATCCTTCATGATTTAAAAATAAGATCAACACAAACTTGCAGATCAGTGACTTCTCAAATCACTATGTCACTGTCCACCAAATTAAATATGAAGTCTCTCAATTGTCAAAAGACTATTTGGTGTACACTCTAGATATGCCATGCTTCACACAAGCATCCACCCACTAAATAGACATCACATAACTACATTTTATGAGTCATTTTCTACCTCGTCAAAACTATATGAGGTGTCCTAACATAGACCCGTGCAACACACGAATATTAAAAAAATATTAGATGAGTGATATGCCACACTCATGCCATTGAATAATGATACTTAGTAAAAATAAATAAATCTATAGTTATTTTACTTCAAATGTAGATCCACTTGCTCTAAGTAGATCAGATCGCAAATTTGCATTTGCACCTTCATCATCGTCTTCAATCTATGAGCTCTAGATCCACAACTAGGGAGCATATCCACATTTAGTTCCAATTGATCCATTAGATCCACACTTGATCTTAGTAGATCCAAACATTTAAGTAATAAACTTGTCAATTTGTTGGACCCAGGAAATAACACATTTTACGATGCCATTTAGTCATTTTTCATTTACCTTAACCTTTCATCCTCATTCCCTTCATCATTTATATTTCCGCATTTGACTATTTCTACCCTATATGAGCTTCTCATAGCATACTTACACTAAAATGGTTGATTTCCCATTTTTTGATTATTACATAAGGTAGATATTGTGGTTTCCTAACTTAGTTGTGAAATTCAACAATTTTTGGCAATTCTGACAGTCATCTTTCCACGTAATTTTTGAACATATGAATAGGAATCTCGAAAATATAAAATATGGTTTTTGTGCAGAATAGGGTCATTTAGATGACTTGTGAGGAAAATATGTAAAAAGTGCAAAACAAGGGGTGTATGGATGAGATTTCCAAAACTGGTCATTCTGGTAACAACCAATGATATCCCAAAAGCATCTACTAACCCTCATATGATCATACCTCAAGATATCACAAATATCCTATGATGTAACATACCTTTTTTTTATCCTGTAGCTTGATATGTCGTACCTGAATGTTGTCACACCCTTATGTAGCCATTTCTTAGCTTTGCAACTTGTCACCGATGATAGATCAGATCTTATTTTTCATCTTTGGCAATAGATCCACGCTCTATCTTTAGCAAACCCGCATGTATTCACGCTTTGTACTACCATGGTCCGCAGATGTCCGCTCCCTTCTAGTACTGCAACTTGTAGATTTCTTCAGTAAAACCTTAGTTTAATACCCACATTATCGACTGTTCGAACCTGCAACTTTGTCATTTCTTCATACTCACTGATATAGATTTGTCAATGATACCTTCCCATAACATTTCACAAAATAGATATTCAATGTGCTCAAATTAGGTGCTAATGAGAGACCCTTGCTCTCTTATTTATATTCTCCAAGTAGCTTCCTTTAGTGGTTATCTTCTAACTATCTTACCCAACTTCCCTATTTTAGGGATAACCCACTTTCAACTACTTTACCCACTTGAAACCACTTTAACATAAATAGTAAAGTCACCACTTCTTGTTGCAACTAATTTTTTTTAAATCATTTTCTTATTGCAACAACTTGACTCATGATTAACTCCTAGTTACAACAACTTTGACTTGTAAAATTCTTCTAGGAGATTCTAGAATAATTGACTTCTTTGACATTCTAGGGTCTTCTAGATAACTCATGAGGTTTCTCCAACTTCACCATGCCATATCTTCTCAACTGTGAGGAACTACATGACATACCACATATCACCAGAAAATGACGTGACATGTACTATCCATATATGATAGTCTTTCCTACAAATTCACTGATCTTCATTACATTATTCCTCAAACAAACATGGGCTACTTATCCATACCTCTAGGACTACCAGAATATGCTATGACACTTGCTTCAAGGGTTGACATTAATGAGAAACAACCCAATTAATCAACAATATCCGCCTTTGGCATTGATGGAAACACTCTGATGCAATACTGAAGTCATGACAGTCATGCTCCCCCTATGACCATCGCTCCCCTTAGAATCATGCCTCTATACTGTCTCTCCATGCATATGATAAATCTCTCCCACATCAATGTAAAAGGTAATTTCCCATCAGGGCTTCTCCCCTTGACTGAACTCTCCCTAGGGCTGGTCCCCCTACCTGAACTGTCATCTGTCCTCTTCACAGTGCGTCCTCGTGTAAATCTATTACATATAAGAATATCGTTAAAAAATAATTGAGGGGAAAAAACTATGACAAGTTTATGGTGAAGATACTCAAAGGCTTCCTTTGGAAGCGATTTTGTAAAGATGTTTTAATATGTTCTTTGGTCCCAACATACTCAACTCGAATGTTCTTCTCTGCAACCTGTTCCCATAGGAAATGAAACTTGATCTGAATGTGCTTCGTCTTCAAATGCATCAATGGATTCTTTAAGATATCGATGGAGCTTGTGTTGTCACAAAATATCAGAATGGGCTCATCATACTCAACCTATATATCTTTCAATGTTTGTTTCATCCATAAGACCCATGTACACCATTTTGTTGTTGCAATATACTTTTCTTTGGTTGTAGACAATGATACCATTGATTGTTTCTTGCTTAGCCAAGATATTAAACACTCAAACAAGTAGAAAAATGCTCCACTTGTACTTCTTTGATCATCAATGCAACCTACCCAATATGCATTTGTGTAGGAAATACGTGATAGATCCTTTCATTTTGGATACCATAATCCAAACTCTTTTGTACCGTTGAGATATCTAAATATCCTCTTAATTGCCAAAACATGTTGTTCCTTTGGTTCTGCTTGAAATTGTGCTACCTATCCAATAGCCCGTATCACATTTGGTCTAGAAGCTATCACATAAAGAAAGATGTCAAACATTGACCTGTACTACCTTTGAATCATCATATTTACTTAACTTGCAACTGGTTTGCATAGGAGTACTAATTGGTTTGAAATATTCCATTCCAAAACTCTTTAGCATTTCTCTGATATACTTAGTTTGAGAGATAAAAATGCCTTGATTTATTTGACATATCTGAAGACCCAAAAAGAAAGATAATTCTCCAAGTACTAACATTTCAAACTCATCTTGCGTATCCTTTTCAAACTTATGGCTCATCCTGTCATTATCACTACCAAATATAATATCATCAACATAAACATCAAATAACAAAATACTATCTTGATTTACCTTGATGTAGAGGTTGTTGTTTGCATTCCCTATCGTGAACCCTTGCTACTATAAGTATATGTCCAGTTTGGAATACCATGCTCTAGGGGGATGTTTAAGACCATACAAGGCCTCTTTAGCTTGCAAACATAATATTCATTCTCTGACAACTAAAATCCTTATGGTTTCTCAAAGTAGACTTCTTCCTCTAGATCCTCATTTAGGAAGGCTGATTTCATGTCCATCTAATACACTTTAATATTATTGGAGAATGCATAAGCTAGGATCAATCTGATTGCTTCCATTATGGAAATTGGGGCAATTGTCTCTTCAAAGGCTATACCTTCAACTTGAGTGTATCCTTTACATACCAATCTTGCTTTATTATTGGTAACATGTCCATCTTCGTTCAATTTGTTTCTGAAGACCTAGTTTGTACCGATCACATTCTTGTTCTTTGGCCTTGGAACCAGTTCCCAAGTGTCATTCTTCTCTATTTGATCTAACTCTTCATTCATGGATTTGATCCAGAATTCAAAATTGATGGCTTCTTCAAAACTTCTTGGCTCAATTGTTGACAATAGTGTCAGGGGAAACTATTCTGGTGATCGAATTCTTCTTCTAGTTTCAACTTATGCATATTTGTTCTCGATAATCTGAGTTGATGGATGATTATTTTGTCTTCGTCTACTAGGTGTCTTTGGGGTGTTATCCCCAATTTGTGGACAACTAAGGAGATTATGTCTCGAGGCCCTCGAGTTGCAGATATGGAGTGTCGAGAGAATTCATGACCACCAGTACCCTTTTGCGCAAATGGAAACACTTATCACCAACACAAATGGTCACAGATTTTCAGATGGCATCCACCACATCTGTTGGCTTTCGAAAGGCAACGAGCCTTGCTCCACGAGGTACAAGTTAGTATTATGGTGAGCATCATTTCAATATTTAATCAAATTGAGTATGTTGTATCTTATATTGCTATATATTTCATGATATATGCTTGGACATTATGCTTTTTTCCATGCTTCACCTTGGTGGTTGACATTCTACCCTTGTAACTGGTCTTCCTTGGGGATGGGTTGGTTACTAGGAACTCCCTTAAAGAGCCATTGTACCATTCCCTACCATACTTACCACTTTCCATCATTATTCCCCTCCATTTCCTTATCTCTTGGGATTCTATGGTGTATTGACATAAGAAGGGGTTGTCCCTCATTCTATGGGAAGAAGGGGTTGATGTTGGGTAAAAGATAAAATCCTTATATAAAACTTCTAGATGCTTCTCCTAGGGATCACCCAAAAAAGAAATGAAACACTTATCTTTGAGTAAAGGGGACCCACAATATAATAAAGAATGCTAAAAAGGTTAGTTGAAGGATAGAAGGTCTCATCATGAGCCAATCTATAATGTCCATGAATATCTAGTGGTATGACATTGTCGTCATATGGTCACCAAGCTAGGGAAATGACTCTCAGTTGCATCGCTGGGAGAAAGGTGGCCTCATCACGATCCAAACTTCTCATTTCCACTAGGTGTTTGTGGGTGACATTGCCATCATCCGATCACCACACCAGGGCAATGACCTTCAACCTTTCCTTATGCTATATTGAAATAAAATACAAAGAAATAGAGATAAAAGGAAGTTGATGGGCTTGGAAAAAGTTTATTGCGGACGAAGGTACCACACACCCTCTACAAAGGCACCCATGAATGAGACACTATGACCCCTTGTATGTCATGAGCCCTATGCCCATTAAGTCTTGACCCCAACCACTTCATCCACTTTACACGGCCTAGAGAGGGATCTCTTTGAAACTCTCCTTGACCTAGGGAAAGATCTACCCAATATGACACCTCGTCAACCCTCCCATATTCAAGCTTGACAAGTCTCATAGTGTCTTTGAGCACTTAATTGTTTAATATAGTGATCTTTGATGCACATGCTTAGATGTCTCATTTATTGATTGGATTCACTTATCATGATGTTATGACTTGAGATCCTTGGAGGGCATGCTCATTTGTCTTTGCAAGACCTAGTTGGTGGATAGTTTTGGGAGAACAAGCCTAGCTCGGGCTTCCATGGGGCTACAAGCCCATAGGTTGGATTCCAAGGGCTCGCATGTTGGATGAGAAATATCAGACTTGGAAGGCCTTGATATTGACTTGGAAGACATAACCTAGCCCCCACATGCCAAACATTTTTCCTAGGAGAGGCAAAACGTCACTCCTAGAGGCTTGACGCCACCTAGGGGGGTTAGGTCTTGGTGGTGAGGTGCCACTCATTGACACATGGACATTTTGAGGAGAATAAGGTTTTCACCACGAGGATATTATCTAGATGCTTGACATGTGGCATTTGGACGCTTACCCATTCTTCTCCAACACCAACGACTTCTTCTAAGTGGCAAAACGTCCCCTAAAGGGGATACGTCCATGTAAAATTAGGGTTTATTTTTGCAAAAGTGAAACTTTAAATGAATTGTTTAATATTATTTTGTTAAACGGGACAATATTAGGGTTTTTGACCCCTAGTATTTTGGTTTGCCCCTTAATTTATGGACAAGTCACCTTCGTGACATTTTGTATAAATAAGAGATCATAAGATCTCATTTGAACATAACTCTCCCTCAATGTGAGAAATATTGGTATGAAATTTTATCTATATTTGTATCTATTTGTCTCTTTTGCACTTGTTTATGGCTATCTTGATGAATGGTTGATGGAGGAGTGAGGCACTAGCCTTGGATGAATGCTTTCTAGCTTTTATGGTGGATTATCATAGCATCTTTCTTGATTTTGGTATGGTCTTTTACTCTTATGCTATATTTCTTTCAAGTCAAGGATTGTTGTGATAGGAGATAGGTGGGAAGTATAAGGGCATATAAACCCACCATAGTCTTCATCATTTTATGCTTCATGTTATTGGTTAAACAAGGGTTTGCTAAGAGAAGTATAAGGGCATACACCCTCTTAGCTTAAACCCTAGCTAGAGAAACTTGCCTTGGGAAGTAAAAGGGATTACACCCCCAAGGAGGTAGATTCTCTAGATATTTCTCTTATTTGACTCCATTAACCCAATAGTAAAGGCACCAGTCACATATTTTTACATTGGAGATATAAAATCATTCCCTTGGAAAACGTGATTTTTTATCTTTCGAAAGATCTCTTGCTTGGAGTTGGTTTGCCTCATTGAGAGGAGTCTTCGTCTATTAGGGCATACCCTCTCTCCCACTACTTTAATTTCTTTTAAAACCCCTAACCTAAAACCATTAGGGATGATCTAACCTAGACAAACTACTAACCATAACTTATGAACTAACCCTAGATTAGCTCTTAAATTTTGCTCATTTACTCTACTAACTAGGGCGCATCTTTTGGGATAATTGTTGGCATATTTTGATGGTGTAATTTACAGATATAATTGACTGAAAGATACAGCGATAAGTCTGCAATTTTGTGCAGAAATATACATGTTATAACAACTTGCTTTATTCAGCTTCAAAGTGCCATTTTTCAGACTATATTCATTGGTAATCTTGATGTTGATTTGCTTAACTAGTTTAGATCTTTGAATGCTGATTTATATGATTTATTTACTGATATAAATTGTCATCTATTGCTGTAAATTAGGGACAACAAGCTTAACTTTCTCATCCATACTAACATATATCATTGCAAGTTGGATTTTCTCGTCTCTCGAGCAGGTACAATCATCTAGAGAAGTACTATACCTTTGGGGAAACAATCACTTGAATTACAAGGCATATATTCCCACATTTCACTCCACTTAGACTTTACCTCTAGGGGCTTCAATTCCATCTCTCTCCATATCCATCTCAATCCCCCTAGGGTCACCGGGATGGCCTCCCTAGAGTGACCTAGTCACCCTTGAAGTGCGAGACCTACATCGAGGTGACATTGGGTGTAGGATTCCCATGTTGTAGCACTTGCTTTGTGTTTGGGTCGGGATTTTCCCAAACTACAACCTACACTATAACATTTTGGCGTTGTTGCCAAGGAATATTTTGAATCTTCTTTGTACCCTAACGACACTTTGGTAAGCTATCCCAAAGCCTTTCCCTTATCTTTCCTAGTGAATCCACCCGAGGGACGTTCCCTTTCCACCTTTCTTGAAGAGTTCATCTTGAAACTCATCTGGCGACTCCACCTTCCCAAAATCCTTCTTTCCCCAAACTTTTTCCCCCTGGGAGGTTCAATCCTTCTAAGGTTTACCAAAGAATGCCTCCTCTCAAGTCTCTCATCGTTAAAACCCTTTTCTATAATACCCTTCCTCTTGTTCCAATGGCTCTCCCTTGGGAAAGAGACCTATACAAATCCCTTAACATGGCCAATATCCAAGTTAACCCTAATAAAATGCCAACAAAAGTCAACAAGTGGTTGCCAAAGTTCCGAGGAAACAATGTGATAACTGCTGAAGACCACATTTATGTCATCGTTTGGGACATGGACAATGTAGGTATTGATCATGAATATGTGGCCATGAGGTTATTTTCTTCATCATTGACTGAAGAAGCCCTTGATTGGTTCAAAGGACTCCCTGATATTCATATCACGTCCTATGATGATTTTTCCAACTTATTCAAGCGAAAATGGCCAAGAAAAGAAGATGGTGGGACACTTGGGACTCAGTTAAATCAAATAAAGAAAAAGGAGAATGAAACAGTAAAGGAATTGATTTCAAGATTTGACAGGTTGTACAATCAAATTCCAACAGATCTTCGTCCTACAACATCATCAGTTCATCTCCTTTACATGAATGGTTTTGAAGGGAAGTTATGATGCATAATTAGAGATAAAAAGCCCACATCATTGGCAAAGGATAAAGAGTTCAGTATTGACATTGAATAGAATCTCCTTGATTAAAAAATAGAACCTTTTCAGTACACTCGTAACAAGACATAATCAAGGACGAAGGTTTTCAACAACAATGTTCCTGATTTGATTTCTCTCCTGACTCAGAAGATATACCAAATGAATACTCAGTTTGTTCAGGGGTAGAATCATCTTATGAACCATATGACTACAGTTGAAAGAAATCAATCTGCTCCCTGACCTTAGTTTTCCATACACCAAAGAGATGCCACTGGTTGGAAACCAATACCTCAACAAGAGGAAAAGGCCCCAGATACTTTGAAACATGTTGGGATAGTTGATATAGAAGCTTGGTGTCTCCTATGCCAATAAACCCAAAGGGAATATGAGTGCCCGCGATGAGACAAAGAGTATCCTGACGATATAAACTTCATGATTTTCAATTTCAACGATGAACATGTTACCCAAGAACAGATCAATGAAGCCAAAAGGATACGAGAAAGAGATGGGAGAATCCAAGCCTTAAATAAATTGACGGATGATCAGAAGAAGGAATTAATGAGGAGGGAAATTCTAACCTATAGAAAAAAAAATGCTTCAGCCCCTCCATCATAATCTGATACTCCTCTTCCATTAGGAGAAAAGGTGGCTCCACCACCTCCACCGCTAGTATGTGATTTGGTTCCTAATCAAACTCCTATAGATGACATTCAGTTGAATATAGATGCTGCAAGAATGTTTGTAAAATTGAATATGATGGTCGTAGTGACAAAGATGTGTAAGATCCATTTTGTGAAAAGGAAAATTTTGAAAATCGTACAAGTGTCAGCCGAGGAGGAGGATCCTCCCATCATGTTGAATACTATGTATCTCGATTGGTGAAGGGACACAAACCCTCCTTTCTATCTTTAATTGGGCATGAAAGACCTCCCCTTGAACAATTGCATGCTTGATTCAGGGGCCTCAACAAATGTCATATCATTGAAGGTAATGAAACAACTTGGTTTGAAGACAAACTGACCTTATGGAAATGTGTGTGGAATTGATTCCAAAAAATTCAAATTTCTCAGGGTATGTGAGGACATTGAGGTTTTCTTGATTGATTTTCCACATATCAACATTCTCATGGACATAGTAGTGATAGACATTCTAGATGCTTGGGGGATGCTCTTATCTAGGAGCTGGTCTACTGCTCTTGGGGGTTTCCTTAGCATGGATCTCACCCATGCACACATTCCTATGGGATATAGCACTTTTTAGATACTATATAATTGAGAGAAATATGATAGACACATGATGGATCCTGATGGTCCTGATTATGCCAACGAATGAGATAATGATGTACTCCCAAAGACCATTGAGTATGATACATCTGAGCTACCCTTTATGCAGGAGGACTCCATAGGCACACTTCTTCCATGCAAAGATCAATAGAAAGAGAAACTTGCAAAATACCGTGGGAAGGAACTAGGGTCTATCCAAATTTTGAAGAAATAAGATGAGAAACATGAAGAAACCGTCAAAGATACAGTCCACACAAAGCCTCCACACGATAATAATACACCTTGCATCGATTTCAATGAAGGAAGTCTTGTACTCATGTGGGACAAAAGAAAGGGAAAGCCCATATATGACCACAAAGATAACAACTCATGGCTTGGCCCTTACATCATCAAGAATAATTCTGACAAAGAAAGGTATTATCTGACAACATTAGACGCGAGGAAGATGCCACTACCGGTAGATGGATCTCTTCTCCAACCCACATCTAGGTCACATGACTTCTTCAGGTCCCATGCCCCAAGTAAGTAGGTAATTCATTTTGATTCCCTACATTTTCATCTTGATTGCTCATACTAGTTTATATGCATTTCAATTTCATTTTGTTCTACTTGCATATTAATTTCATGCTTAGTTTAGAATTTTTTGAAAAAATGTCAAAATTTTCATTTTCTAGATTAGTTGGTTTTGATTATGATCACATGAGAACAAGGATGAGTAGGCCATCCTGCACTTGACATTGTCTAGATGCTTGACATGTGGCCTTTGGAGGCCTACCCATGATTTTCCAACACCAACGACTTCTTCTAAGTGGCAAAAAGTCCCCTAAAGGGAAGACATCCATGTAAAATTAGGGTTTATTTGTGCAAACGTGAAACTTTAAATGAATTGTTTAATATTATTTTGTTAAAGGGGGCAAGATTAGGCTTTTTGACCCCTAGTCTTGTGGTTTACCCCTTAATTTATGGACAAGTCACCTTGGTGACATTTTGTGTAAATAAGAGATCATAAGATCTCATTTGAACAAAACTCTCCCTCATTGTGAGAAGTATTGGTCTAAAATTTTCGCTATCTTTGGCTCTATTTATCTCTTTTGCACTTTTTTATGTCTATCTTGATGAATGGTTTATGGAGGAGTGAGGCGCTAGCCTTGGATGAATTCTTTCTAGATTTTATGGTGGATTATCTTAACAACTTTCTTGATTTTGGTATGGTCTTTTACTCTTATGCTATCATTCTTTCAAGTCAAGGATTGTTGTGCTAGGAGATAAGTGGGAAGTATAAGGGCATACACCCCCACCATAGTCTTCATCATTTTATGCTTCATGTTATTGGTTAAACAAGGGTTTGCTAAGAGAAGTATAAGGGCATACACCCTCTTAGCTTAAACCCTAGCTAGAGAAAATTGACTTGGAAAGTAAAAGGGATTAAACCCCCAAGGAGGTAGCTTCTATAGCTCTTTCTCTTATTTGACTCGATTAACTCAATAGTAAAGGCACTAGTCATGTATTTTTGCATTGGAGATATAAAATCATTGCCTTGGAAAAGGTGATTCTTTTATCTTTTGAAAGATCTCTTGCTTGGAGTTGGTTTTCCTCATTGTGAGATGTCTTCCCCTATTAGGGATTCTCCTCTCTCCCACTACTTTAATTGTTGTTACAAACCCTAAACTACATCCATTAGGGCTAATCTAAGCTAGATAAACTACTAACCATAACTCTTGAAGTAACCCTAGACTAGCTCCTAAATGTTTCTCATTTACTCTACTAACTAGGGTGCATATTTTGGGATAATTGTTGGCATATTTTGATGGTGTAATTTGTTGATATAAGTGACTGAAAGCTACAGCCATAAGGCTGCAATTTTCTGCAGAAATATAAATGTTATAACAACTTGCTTTATTTAGCTTCAAAGTGCCATTTTTCAGCCTATATTCATTGCTAATCTTGATGTTGATTTGCTTGACTAGTTTAGATATTTGTATGCTGATTTAGTTGCTTTATTTACTGATATAAACTATCATATATTTATGCAAATTAGGTACAACAAGCTTAAATTTCTAATCCATACTAACATATATCATTGCAAGTTGGATTTTCTTCTGTCTCGGGCAGGTACAATCATCCAGAGAAGTAGTATACCTTTGGGGAAAAAATCACTTGACTTACAAGGAATCTCTTCCCACATTTCACTCCACTTAGACTTTACCTCTAGGAGATTCACTTCCATCTCTCTCCATATCTATCTCAATCCCCCTAGGGTCACCAGGATCTCCTCCCTAGAGTGACCTAGTCACCCTTGAAGTGCGGGACCTACATCAAGGTGACATTGGGTGTAGGATTCCCAAGTTGTAGCACTTGCTTTGTGGTTGTGTCAGGATTTTCCCAACCTACAACTTGCGCTATAATAGGAAGCACTTGAAGATCTTGTTGTTCTTTATCTTCTTCTAATTATTATTCTTCATCTTCCTCTTCTTCTACGTCTTCTTCCTTTATTTCTTCTTCATGAACCTATTCCATTGAATCCTTTCCTTCTTCTTTTATCCTTCGACCACCTGTCTCATCAAACCTCACATTGATGTTCTCCCTAATTTTGTTGAGCCTTATATTGAAGCATGTGTATGCTTTCCTTGTGCTTGAGTACACAACAAATATACCGTTGTCAACACGAGATTCAAAATTTCCCATGTTGCCATCTTCTCTTTTAATGTAGCATTTGCTTCCAAAAAATTTGAAATGCTTCATATTCGTTGGTCTTCCTTTCTATAGCTCATAGGGAGTTTTATTACTGTTGTTTCTGAGCATTCCTCTGTTTTGAATGTGAACTTTTGTATACACTTCCTGTACCCCAAAAATGTCTGTCAAATTGGAATCCATTAACATAGTTTGGGTCATTTAATGTGTTGTCATGTTGTTCCTTTCGACGACCCCACTTTGTTGTGGTGTCCTGGCAAAGGAGAATTGCCTCTTCATCTCATGCGTACTGCAGAAGTCCATCTGTACAAGTGGAAACAACAAACTACTAAAAACAGGGAAGATGTTGGCAACAACTCTAACACTATAATCTTTGCATAATGAGTTGTTCCTTGGGTGCATCTCCATCACTCCCATGTGTCCAACGGCTCCAACTGACCTCCAAGCATCTGTACTAAGCTCCATATGCCACCTAGTGGTCGTTGATTCCCTCAAAACCCATCAAAATTTGAATTTGCAGCGAACCCTGAAGTGTTATTTGTATCAGCCAGTTCATAACAAATTTTGTAGTGAATTTCATAGTGAATTCTGCAGTGCCCGCCTATGTATACTATTTCACAACAGAGTTTGTAGCAAGCTTGCATTTTTGGTCTGACTAGGTGATTTCACAGTGGAGTTCATAGTGATTGTGCAACTTCTGTGTATGTAAATGATTTCACAGCGTATTATGTAGCGCACCTGCAACTTTGTCTGTGTAGATCATTTCGTGGTGCCAGGCGCTACAAAATGTCCTATAGCTTTCTGTGTAATGCAGTTTGAGCCAAAAATACCCAAAATCCTTAGCAATAAGATGTATAAGCCTATAGATGCCTCCTAAGAAGGTATAATTATGATATGTCCCACAAAAATTGAAAATGAAAGGATGATCATCACCAAAATTGAGGGTCTTTCAACCACTTCATCTCATCTCCTTAGTCTAGTACTTCTCCTAGTTGCAGCTTGAGCTAGCACATTAAGATTTCTTTGAGATAACTCATCTTTGAAGGGTTGTTACTCCACCTTGAGATTTTTGTTCTGAGATTGGAAGTCTTTGTTCTTCTTGTACAAATTCGGAAGCTACCTATGGAAGGGAAAAAATCTCATTGCTGTAAACCTAGCCAGATCAATGGTTTCCTTATACATATCCATGAGCTCCTTCAACTTTTTCCTCTCAGCCAACCCTTCTTCCTTCTGGCGAGAAACCTCATTTCTGGCATCTCTGAGCTGTCTGATCAATATTTTAAAGGTAGGTTTCTCAGGGAGAGTAGTTATGTCTATTATTTCAACCTCTTTCTCAACAATCTCAATTTTTCCCTTATCCTTCCTCTTGATAGGATCTTGTGTTATGGATTCTTGTTCAACAGTTTCCTTCGAGGTTGATGACCTGGTGAAGGGCCTCCTATCTCTAGTCTCAACTGCAACGGTAGATGAGGGAAAGAGTAACTTTCTCCCTTTTTCTACTATGGTTTTAGCCGAGGGAACTTCTTCTAGTTCTGGTGCAGGTTGGGTTGAAAATTCCCTCTGTGGAGAGTGATGAGCTCCCCCTTCTTCTTCTTCAACTTCCTTAAGAGCTTCACTATCTTTAACAATGTGTTTTCCCTTTGTCTTTTTGATTGTCTCTATGTGAATAGAAATCTCATCTTGAAGAGGGATCTCCACCTTAGATTGAGGAGTAGGGGCTACATTTAGTTGCATATTTGCAGAGGCAATGAATTTCTCCCAAGCTATGTTTCTTTTCTTCAACTCCTCCATCAAAAGCATCCTAATCAACCCTGAGTGGAAGACACTTGTGTCCATAGCCTTGAACTTGGATTGGACCCTATCAACCATTTCCCCATACTTCTAAACAAATAGAAAGGGATGTTAGATATTTTCTTGTGAAGTGCAACAAAAGTCTAAAGTGATATCCATAAATCATATTGAATCTTCCCTCACAGGTAAAATATCTCTGGATCACCTTAAAATAATAGAATAATTATAATTTATATTAAAAGTGAAAAGAAGAAAATCAACATTTCTAAAATAATAACAAACTCTCATGAGCTACATAGTGAAAGTGGGCGTTGTAATCTCTTACATTCTTAAGGTGCCACAAATCAATTTGTCTCAATGGTTTTTTTTTTTTTGGTAAGCTAGTAGTTTGTATTAACTTTCAAAGTCAAAATTTACATATAATGTCTTAGAAACTGGTGCTGATGTTGCCATGAAAGGAAACTAGCCCCACCACCAGAGATAGAAGTTCCATAAAATTTTGTTGTAGCAATTACTATCTAACATACAGACAGGATGAACAATAGATATGACTAAGCTAGGCCTATTAATATAGCAGAAGAGATAACTCTGTGGTTTGGTAGGCCAAACAAAGGCTAGGAAAAAGATAAAATAACAGACCATGTAGATTAATTTCTTGTGTAGCTATAGGGGAAAGTATGCTCGGACGAATCTGACCACTTCGGCTGCATGGTAGCCTATAGCAATTCCTCTGTGGTGCAGTGTTGAGAAGGGTCTTGTGCTCCTGAATCCAAAATCCAGTCCAGGCACTTCTCCATCAGCTCCTATCAAAATTTCATTTCTGCATTGTCACGACACATCTCCAAGATGGTTTCCCTCTGAGCATCAGTGAACACTGGATGAGGTCGAGGCAGGGGGGATGAACTGGAGGCTGCATCCAGATTGGGGGGAAGAGAACATGCGAAAAAAGTCATGGGAGGAACATAGGGCGGCTTGCGATCATCTACTTCACCTAGAGGAGGGGAGAGACATTAAGTCACATTGTTGTGGCAGGGAAAGGTGCAATAGGGGAGTAAAGCGTAAGAAGTACGACCACTCTAGGCTGAGCGTGAGATGGATCTTAGCGAATGAACTCGCATTCTAGGAATATGAAGACACTAGGGTGCGTCTCGCAAAAGGGTGGTGGGGGTGAAATAGGTGCATGAGGTCAGGGAAGGAGGGTGTAACAGTGAGGGAACTCGATCATGGAAGGAGGAACAAGGGAAGGAAGGATAACTTTTTAGGTAGAGGAATGAGCATAATGAGAAATCTTCCCAGGGAGGGCAAAGAGATTAGCCTGTGGAATACCCTGGAGATCCATCAAAGTCACACAAGCGTAGTACCTGGTGGGGGACATTTGAAGGTGGAGGTGATCACAATTGAATTAAATGAACATCGTCGGGTCATCACCCTAGGAGAGGGGGGTGGTTGACGTGCATAGTGGTCTGTGTTTGCAAGAATCTCTCTATTTACAGAGTGTAAATGGCCAAACAACTGATGCATTTCAGAGACAAGAATATTGCTGACCTAAAAGTAAACTTGATCGATTTGGATGGAACAGATTACCCTGGAAATCATCTTTATCTTCATTCTCAAGTTTTGAGAAAATCACAGCTTTATGAAACAATTCTTTCTGGTCGTTCATCTTCACAACCACCTATTGAAATCAAGGTAATAAATAGTTATGGTGGCGAGAATTATGTTAAATGTATACAGCTTATGTATTCTTCTCAAACACACAAACATTTTAGTTTCTCCAGCATGGATGAAGCTCTCTCTGTTCTACCTGTTTCTTTGGAATTGTTGTTTCATGATTGTGTTGAGGGATGCATGTGATATTTGGATGTTGTTCGTTGTGTTGAGAAAGTGACCTATTTGACCTGAATTGGTATAGTTGTTCATGGTGGTTTCTCCAACAAGATATTGTTGAAACTACTCAACAAATATAGGGGCAGTATTAAATGTTTTCAGTTTTGTATAACTGAAGGAGGAGGTGTATAAATATCAATGCCTTAAAGGCATTTAATAAGCTGGGGATTCAAGCCCTCTCTTGGGCTGCCCGATTTCCTAAGGATGGCTGTAATCTCATGGTTTATGCTAATATAATGTTTCTGCCATTGTCCCGTGGATGTTTCCCTCATGAGGCGAAGGAGGGTTTTACCACGTAAATAGTTGTCTTCTATGTGATTAAATGGATGTGTGTTTGTCTCTTTGATTTCTGCATTCTCTGTTGCATATGTGTGATCTTTGTGGGTGTTCCAGGCCTAACAAGTGGTATCAGAGCTAGTGATTGGAGATCCATGAGGCTAGAAGAGTCAGGTTTGAGAAGCATGAGTAGATTTGTGAGGAGGAGAAACTCAAGTGTTGTTTGTGTGTCTTGCATACGTGGATCAGGCCACAAATTTCAAGGTATTTGATCCATGATTTTCATACCAACATACCTGTGGAAGAGCCACCAGGTTGTGTCACAAAGGAGGAGCCTGCGATCACCACGTGCAGAGGAAGAGGTCAGTGTCACCTGTGCATTGGAAAGGAGCGACAAGGTTTGGGAATTTCTGTGCCAATAGAGAGGAGTCGAGCCTCCTTAGTTCCATATTTTTCATATGGAAAGAAGGTGTTACAAATTGAGCTTATACCTAGAGAGATCCGCCAAGGTGCACTGCATAAGGAAAGACAACGACCCCAGGCATTTGATCTGGGTTGCCTGTGCGTTAGGAGCAGAGATATCTGGTGAAGACCAGTGAGTTCATGTTGGCTTTCTTGAAAGGGAGGTGCCTATTAGGAGGCCACAAGTAGAGGTCACATCCTTTGAGGTTGACTAGATATGCGCTTGAATAGTCCTGAGATTTACTTGGTAGAGGCGATGTGATTCCACCTGAGAGTTAAAAGGGTTCTATCAAGCAGTGATGCATTTTGTTGTTCTTGGAGAGAGGCAAGAAATCTTGTATATACATGTGCAGGAGATCTTTGAGTGGCACGACACCTATAGTGAGAAGAGTGCCGACATGAAATAAGGAGCCAAGTGTAGTGAGATGTTTGTGCCAAATAGAAGGAGCCTTTGAGAAGGAGACTGCCTGAGTTATTATTGCGCTTATGTGCCATGGAAATATGAAAGTTCTAAATGTATCCACTTGCATCACCAAGAAATTTGCCATCTACTCTACTTCTTCATTTTTCAGAGGTCATAGTAGTTGCTAGTGCTGTTGCTGCTTCTTCTGAATTGGGTCGATGATGTCTGGGGCGTTTCGATCTCTTGCCCTTTGTTTTGTTCCACTGTGGATTCAAATTTGAGTCGCTCTCATTGTTGGAAACATATTCTTTGTCCTCAGAAACCCCATGTTGTTCTCCTTCCGTTGGGTTATTGTAATGGGATCTCATGTGCCTGATGAGAGTCTTATAGGAAAATAGTTCCTCACCGCAATACTTGTAGAGATGCAGATTCTTCAGAGAAGTGGAGGGGAGCATTTTTGGAACCAAACTCATATGGGAAGTTGAAAGAGTGTTCGAGATCTGCATAGATCCAGTTCCAAATTTCAAGAGGATGTGTGTGGTTGTGATAATTGCGCACTAAAGTTCTTTCACAAGGTGTTGGAGTCTGCAACGGGAGATAAAATTTTACCTTATGTGCTTGCTTGAAGATAGTGGAGGTAACAAATGATGACAGAAGTGCTAGTAGCTGAGAGAGGTTGTTCATGGATAGAGCTGCAACCTGTAGTGAAAGATGAGCATGGAATCTCCAATGGACAAGCAATGGCAAGGTGCAGCCTAGGACGAGAAATGGAAAAACGGGAAGACGATAATGGTTAAGTTACCATATGAACATTTTTTATTGTGGAGTTGTAAATGTAAAATTATTATATGTAATTGGACATACGGATGTAAGACCTAAATAGGAATGCATACCCTTCTACTACCAACCATGCTTATGGATGGTAGACTTTGTTTCCCGTGGTTTGATGTCCATGAAATTGCATGTAATGAAGCCTGTTTAGGCTAGGTAAAACTCTATTGAAAATGGGCCTGAAGGTGAGCGGTGAATGCTTATTTGGCTGCCTTGGTCGGATTTTTGTCAAGGGGATGTTCATGTTAAGGTTGAGTTAGGAATCCATTGAAATTTTCTTGGAGGTGAGCTTGTGTCAAGCTCACTTGGCTGGCTTCCTTTGTTTTTGGTGAAGGTCTCGAATAGAGAGTTCGAGGTGGAACACTGCAGGTGCTCAGGATCGTGACAGGAGAGTTGTTTGGAAATCTCAAGTAATTATTGTATGGCCTAGATCTAGACAAGGCAATTGTACAAGATGTTGATTCCTTCATGGCAGGGATGATTTTAAGAATGGAAATTTATTTTAAAATGTAGAAACCTTGTCGAATCTTACTAATCCTTCATATGTCAACTATAAATGTTTGGCGATATTTTAGTAAAAATATTCAAAATTCTAAGTATTTTATATAGTTTTTATAAAATTTTGGCTATTTTTAAGGTAAAATAATTTGATCCTATAGAATTTGGGCAAATCATTTTTAAAATAGCGAATCTCATTTTTGGAAAAACCATGGAAAATTAGCCCATGAGTGAAATTTATCCCCTAAAATCATCCTTTCTTCATGGTGAGATGAGATTTAAAAGAAGTGGAAATAACTATGGTATTCACTATCTTGGTGTTTAGAGTGTTGACGATATGCTTGTAGCAAGCACAAGCATGGTTAATATCAACGGGTTGGCTTAGTTGGATAGGACGTTTGTAATGAAGGATCTCCGAGCTGTAAAACAAATCTTGGGCACAAAAATACATAGAGATGAGGAAAATGATAAGAGAAGGATACTGATGAGATTCGGTATGAGCCTTGTGAGACTGGTAAATGTCTCTTTAATTTTCATTGTAATATTTCTTCAAGAGGGTGTCCTGGTTATGAGGAAGAAGGAGGGTATGTCTCATGTATAGTATGCTAGAAGTAAGTATATGTTTTCGATGAGAAGATCAAATATTTCACTTGCAGGGAGTTGTCAGTGGTCACATGGAAAATCCTGGTGGAGCAGTGAAATGGGTGCTTCGGTTTTGAAAGCACCGGTATCACCTATATTTAGCTTGCAAGAAGGTGATGAATGGACAATGACATGAAATCAGGTTAATTGTTGTCAAGGAGGAGATTGTTGAGAAAGTGACAACTGTTTGACCTGGATTGGTCTAGTTGTTCATGGTGGTTTCTCCAACAAGATATTGTTGAAACTACTCAACAAATATAGGGTCAGTATTAAATGTTTTCAGTTTTGTATAACTGAAGGAGGAGGTGTATAAATATCAATGCCTTAGAGGCATTTAATGAGCAGGGGCTTCAAGCCCTCTCCTGGGCTTCTTGGTTGCCTAAGGTTGGCTATAATCTCATGGTTTCTGCTAATAGAATGTTTCTGCCATTGTCCCTTGGATGTTTCCCTCATGAGGCGAAGGAGGGTTTTACCACATAAATAGTTGTCTTCTGTGTGATTAAATGGATGTGTGTTTGTCTCTTTGATTTATGCATTCTTTATTGCATATGTGTGATCTCTATGGGTGTTCCAGGCCTAACACGTTGGAGTCTTGAGCAAGAAACCTGGCTTCGAGTCCTCGTAACATCTCTACATGCAAGTCCAAGGATTTACAGATGTTGGAGGAGTCTGTACAAGAAATGTTGTGCACGATATCGAAAATTTTAGGCCATCTCACTATACTTGAGAAATATATTGTAGTGTGCATTAAGGTGGAAAATGCTTAATCAACTATTGCAAATACGTGGAGGTCTACACTTTTGAAAGAGTTTAAGTTAAATGTCATTCGTGTTAGAATTGAAAATGCGGAAAAACAATCCACATATGATAATTAACAATCACACAGAGATTCACGTGGTTCACCCAAATGTTGGGCTACGTCCACCAAGCATAGGCATCAGTTGTCTTATTATTCAGATCATGGAGATTAAAATACACTTGCAAGTTCTCTCATATCCTCTCACTCTGTCGCATCTGCCTCTATGGGCTTACATGAATTTATATACATTTACACAAGAAACTGATTATTAAATGCACTCCTATCCATATTCTAACTTGGCCTATTTTAGTTGCAATCAACGCATAATAATAGTATCCAAATCCATCATTGGAGGAATTTTTTGTCACCAAATCCCAACAATCTCCACCTTGACAACAATTAACCTGATACCTTGCTCCTTCCTTTTGTTCATCACCTTTTTTGCAAGCTAAGAGAAGCCAAGAACCACTGCAACTTCTTTAATAAAACTAGTTTCATGATCTCACCTGTGTGACTTGTACGAGTTTGGATTTCCTGAGGGGTCACTCCACCTCCAACATGTCCTCCACAACTGTGTTGTGAGACATATTTAGTGATATATCTCCTCCTATCCAAGACACATGTAAAATATACATTACAATTATCACAGACCATATCAGTGTAACCGCTATAGGTGACATTTGTGCTTCTCAAACGTTTAATCACCCATTTCACTGCAACACTTGAATCTGTCACATATCTGACAACATCATTAGCATGTGAAACATCTGGTCTTAACCATTTCATCACATACAACAGACCTCCCACTAAAATTACACAAGACATAACCTTTTCTTCTTTATAGATAGGACCTATGCTTGAAGAAAAATTAAAATGGAAAGAAAGAGGGATACAAACTGGTTTTACAATGTTCATACTGAACTCCAACCACAACTTACCATTACCATTACCATATGAATTGTACTGTCCACCTGAGTCATTTTCTTACTGATTTTATCCATGCTTCGGCTTGCATCGAGCATATCATCAACAAATAACATCAAGACTATGAATGTACTATAAAATGTATAGTCATTCCTACCCTTTGAAGAATTCTGACTCACTATGAAGGATTCAAACCTCTTATATATTTTCCTGGTTACCAATAGGCCATACAATGAATTATCTAGCATGCACACAAATTTATCGTTGCGATCTTGAATCAACCCTTTTGGTTGTTCCATACATACTATATCTCTGTCAATGATGACATTTAGAGAAGTAGTATCCCACACACAACATCCCTTTATACCACCATCATAACTTGCAAAGATATAAAACAAGCATGAATTCAGAAACAAAGATTTTAAGTCTGGAAATGATTACCGTTTACCAGTATCTGCAATTCTTTCTTGCTATTATGACCTTGATGTTTCTGCCATAAAAAAGAAGATACATCTATCACTTCATATGCCACTTCAGTACTCCCTTCCATCTTATAAAGGTTATCAACCTTTGTTGCCTTCATCACTACTAAACTACCTTTCGACAATGTGAGTGCTCCACCTTGACCTGTATACTTATATCCACAAGAATCCAACACTCCCAATGAAATCAAGTTTGATTTAAGCTTAGGTACATATCTAACATCTTTTAATTCCCTAACAATACCATCGAACATCCTGATTCTAATATTGCCAATCCCAACAGTTTTACAGGGAATACCATTTCCCATAAACATTACACCCTCATCAACAGATTGGTAAGAAATGAACCAATTTCTATGTGAGCACATGTGGTGGGAGGCACCTGAATCTAACTTCCATTCTTCTTGATATTGTAAATTACTAGAAATGGATAAAACTTGATCAATCATACCTGAATTTTTTACAGCCAAATTTGCTTCCTTTGTAGAGTTTTCCTCAGATTCCTTTCTCTTCCAACAATCTTTCTTGAGATGTCATGTTTTTCCATAGTACCAACATTTTTATTTACCCTTTCCATGTCTTGACTTAGATTGAGAAGAACTTCTCTCATTCTTCTCTTTAGTTCGAACTCTGACCAGCATCGCCTCATAAGTTGAGGTTTCTTGACTATATTTTCTCCTCATCTTCTCAGCCAACAAATCTCCCACTACAGAGTCATAATCTAAAATTTTTGTTGAGCTAAAGCTAATAGAGGTGACTAGATTATCCCAAGACTCAGGCAATGAACACAATAATGTAATAGCCTTATCTTCATCTTCGAATTTAATTTCCATACTAGTCAATTGAACTATAAGGGTATTAAAGGTATTTAAATGGTCAACAATTTTTGTACCTTCTTTCATCCGCAAATTGTACAACTGTCTCTTCATGTAGATCCTGCTCGTCAAGGAATTCGTCATATATAGAATTTCCAACTTGCTCCATAAGCCTGATGTTGTATCCTCTCCTACGATATTAAACAGGACATCATCCACCAAACATAAACGAATGTTACTAAGAGATTTTGCATCCAGATCTTCCCATTCCTCATTTGTCATAGTCGTTGGTTTCTTTGTCTTTCCTGCCAATGATTTTTCAACCCTTGTTGCACCAGTAAATCCCGTATCTCGAGTTTCCATAGCTCAAATCTTCTTTTACCACTGAACTTTTCAACTTCAAACTTCAAACTCTGGATCTTAGTCATTAGCACAAAATCTCCTAATGCCCAAATCACCGCTTATAATAACCAATGCCATTTAAAATATAATGTGGAGGAAAAATGGTATAAAAACCACAAGGTTTAATAAAAAATCCTTTTACCAACCTCTCCTTTTATTTAAAATAAAAAATAAAAAACATTTTTTTAAAACCCTCCACCTTTTTACATATTATATTTAATTCCAAAATATAACAAGCCTTTTAAAACATCCTCCACGTGACTTGAATTTCTCGTTTAAAAAAAAGAAGAAGAGGAAATTCAATTTTGAAAACCCCCAAATTATTCATACCTTAAGTTTTTCAATAAAACCATACAAATATTTTTAAAGGAGATCGACGCTCCTTCACAATGGGTGGGGGAGTGCTAGTTTTGAAGATCAACTCTCCCTGAGTGTGTATGGGGGAGCGCTAGTGCCCCTTGAGTGTGGACGGGGGAGCACTGACACTCTGTGATGCATGAACCGAGTGCGCGAATGTTACCGAAATTTTAATTTCATAAGTGTGAGTGCGTCGATGTGCCTCTAACACTGCCCAGGGAGCATCGATGAATTTCTACTCAATTCAATTCGCGATCTTGCACCACGGATTTGGTTCTCACAGATATCCAATGCAGCTCTGATACCAATTGTTATAATTGCAAACATGAAAAACACAATTCACATATGATAATTAACAATCACACAGATAAGAAACACAAATATTCACATGGTTCACCCAAACGTTGGGCTACGTCCACCAAGCATAGGCATCAATTGTCTTATTATGCAGATCATGGAGATTACAACAGACTTGCAAGTTCTCTCATATCCTCTCACTCTATCATATATGCCTCCATGGGCTTACATGAATTTATATACATTTACACAAGAAACTGATTATTAAATGCACTCCTATACATATTCTAACTTGTTCTATTTTAGTTGCAACCAACGCAGAATAATAGGATCCAAATCCATCCTTGGAGGAATTCGTTGTCACCAAATCCCAAAAAACCGTATCAAATCTAAGGTTGATAAAGAGGCCATGGATGATGCTTGTTCTACTCTCTCGTGGCTTGTGGACGTGATTCAGGGCTGTGACAAAGAAATGTTTGAAACGATTTTCAGAACGTTTTGTGAAGATACCAACCTTCTCAATGCACTAGATCATTATCAAATAAGCAATACGCAGGGTAAAATAGACGTCTGTCATGTTTTGATTGATCGGTTTCTGAAAGGTCTTGGGAATGGGGAGATACTTGCTCCATGGTCATTGCAAGTTTCTTTCCTGTTAAATTGGTTGAATACAATGGTGGGGTTCAGTACTGGAATTTCAAATCTATCTTACCTGTAAAGTGAAAATTTGATGATGGTTATTTGTTTTTTTTGTTAGTCATTTTAAGTTTTAAGCACATTCAAAATTTGTAACAAAAATCTCTTAATGAAAAAAAATATAAAAATAAAATAAATCCGTTAAAATGAATTAGAAATGGCATTTCAAGCCTACCTTTCAGAGCTTGCAATCTAAGGAAAAACCTATGGGTAAAATCAAATTCCATTCAATGTTTCTTTTACACTTATAATGACTGTCTGAATCTCTATCAAGTCTCGTAGGTTATACAATAGCTCTTAAGTAAGCTAAGTACCTACTAGAAATTATGACGGGTTCAAAATTTACATGCCTGTTAATACTCATGTAGATTTAGTATATACCTGTCAAATGCGTCTTAAAATGGAAAAAAAGTCTAGTGGGACATCATATTCCAGGCCTGGTTGAGTTGGTTAATGATATTGATAGTGGTTGGGAAGAGAGGAATGATTGACATAGCCGAAACTCTCCCTTTGGAAAGTTGCTCTTTAGGGATAAGAGAAGTATCTATAACATTTGGAAAGTTGCTCTTTAGGGAAAAATCCAAGTTTTGAAGCAGCCCTAAGCATTATGGGGAGGATGGTGGTGATGACTATATGCGTGTTTATAAATGTATAAATAAAAACTAGTTATATAGTCAAATTCTAGTTTGAGTGTCACTATGTATATGAAAAGGTTTGTGTTGTGATAAGTAAAGGCATGATTATTTGTGCAACAATTTGGTGGTATGCAAGTTTAAGGCAATCAATTTTTGTTTTATGGTCACTCTGTATATGATGTGTGCTCTCTCTCCGTATATATGAGAAAACTTCTGATTATTTATGATATATATGAGAAGACTTCTGATTATTTATGTATCAGTTTGGTAATATGTGGGTTTATGACAAATTTGGTGTCGTTTCTTATTTCAATTTGTTATTTTCATGCTTAACATCTCTCTGGTTACTCTTTTATTGAAAGAACATTTAAACTTTGAAGCTTGGAAAATATACCATTTGACTGAGGGTACTTAGTATGCTTTGTTAAATGAAAAGATCCCACAATGTTACCCTCAAGTATCCTTTCAAGTGTTATAAAAAATTCTTATATCTGCAGTTTTGATAATAATACTTAAATTGCTTTAAGCGGTTATATTATTGCTGAAAAATTGTTATATACATGATTTATCTGTAATTTTGATAATACATAAATTGTTCTTATATTTTCCATTTTATTTTATGTGGAAAACAACAAGTCAACCGAAAATTTTTACAATACGTTCTAAGTACAAATTTTTTTGTACATATCTCTTATGTACCAAAAATATCCACAATTTCACCATGATATAAATTTGTTTTGATAAAAAGTTCAACAAAATATTGTAAAACATAAACTTCCATATTAGTTCTATGAATGTGGAAATGAATATAGCGCTTATGGACATATGCAAAATCAAAGATGAACAACATTAGTCATCATCGATAGCCTTGTCCAACTTTCAACTTTGTTTTCTTGTTAGTTTTTGGTGTTTATATAAGTTCGTTGGGAGGATTGGATAAGTAGGAAGAAGTCGTCTTCATGCATAAATTTTAAAATTTGGTTAGATGCGTAACTTTTGAATTTGGATATACAAATAAATGTTACTCTCTTTATCTTAAAGGTCAATTTCTTTATAGTTGGATAAAAGGAAACGTGTTGTATAGTTGATTGAGAAAATCCACTATTGGATAAAAGGAATCGTGTTGTATAGTTGATTGAGGTTCTTACTCGTTTGCTTGTGGTTTTCTTTAGATCTTGTGGTGAGTAATTTGAATATCTTGCATTATTGGTGGATTCTCGCAATCACATTTTGAAGAAATTTCAACATTCTGAACTTGGCTATCTAGGAAGGGGGAAATAATAAACCATGGAAGGGGAAAATAATCAACCACAAAATATTTCATTTGGATTGAACGTGGAAAAAATGCTCTTAGGTGCCAACAAGACATAGCCTATTTTTTGTCGAACGAGGTTTAATAGGACTAATCTAAAGTGGTATGGTCTAGAGATTATGAAGAAACGATGGTCAATGTTGTGGTATTGGTTCTAGTGAGGGGTTGATGCCATTCCCCACGTATACTATGATTGGAGTAGACAAGAAATTCGTGCCTTTGGCCCCATAACCAGGCATAGCAGGTTTATTTATTTATTTTTTTTTATTTTTTTTATGGATTCAGGTACTGTGTAGTGGGGGTACCGGTCGACAAGTTCTAGGACTGGGTTTCCTTCCCTGGGGTTGAGGAACATGCTAGGGGAGAAAAAAAATAGTGTGTGGATAGATAACCGAAAGTTGATTCAACAAGCAAAGAATCTTAACATTGGAAGGTTGCAAGGATGGCAGAAAATGCATGGACCATACTAGACGTGGTAATGTCTCAGGCGACATTGGATGTAGCAACATTAGATATGGAGATGGTGATGATCTCAAGGTCAATCTTCCGAAGTGCGAGGAGGATGTTTTTCATAGCTAGGAGATCAGGTGTGAGAAAGAGGACTTGGTTTCCCATTGAAATGGCAAGGCGAAGGTTTGGAATGCTAAGTTTGAAGTGGAGTTCTAATATGTAAATGGGCATACAGTTGTAAGACCTGGTTAGGCATGCGTACCTCAGGTTTGAAACTTACCGGTAAAGTATAGATGACCTAGTTAATAGGGGGAGAGCATGTGGTATTCCCATATACCCTATCTTTGAGGGAAGTTTGGTCAGTTTTGGTCATGGGGGAAGTTAAGTCAAGAGTCATGGTTTTCAGGCACATGTGTTTGGTAGCTCGTGTTTTTTTTAGAGCCCATGTATTGCATGTAATGAAGCATTGAAATTAGCCTAAGGTGGGAGGTGAAGGTTCACTTGGTTGGATTCAGTCAAGGAAGTGCATCCTTGTTGGTTATGATGATGGATTTGACGGATGTAGATTGTGGAAACCTACTACCCACAAATTGTCATTAGCATAGATGTGTACATGGAACAATTGAGAGTTGTTTATGATCACAAAGGGAGATTTATTTGTAAATTCAAGAAGTCATTGTATGGACTGAAGGACGAGCAGAGAATGGTACAAGATGTTGATTCCTTCATGGTGAGCCAAATTTTACAAGAAGTGAATATATCCATTGTGTTTATGGTATATATGTTATCTTGGTGATATATGTTATGCTTGTAGCAAACACATGCATGGTTGAGATAACCAGGTTGGATGATTTGATTAAGATGTTTGATATGAAGGATCTAGGAATAGATAAAACAAATCTTGGGCATGGAAATACACGGAGACATGAAAGATGGTAATATTTGGTTATCACAACAAGAGTATGTGGAGAAGATACTCAAGAAATTCGGTATGAATAATGTGAAACTAGTAAATATCCCTTTGGCTTTCCATTGTAAGTTTTATTTAGATTTATGTCCTAAGTAATGAAGAAGAAAAGGGTTATATGTCTCGTGTATCGTATGCTCATAGGAAGGTTGATGTTTGCAATGAGAATTTTCAAGTATTTCACATGTAGTTGGCATTGTCAGTGGACACGTGGAAAAACCAGGTAAAGGGCATGCAAATGAGTGCTTTAGTATCTCAGAAGCATGATTATACCTACAATGGTTGAAACAATTTAGTTTGTGGTTATGTTGACTCAATGGAGGTGGAGTAGTCCATACTGGACAAAATTGTGCAGATGTAATATTCCAGATCTAAAAAAGTATGTAGAACAAAAATAAATAGCTAGAAATGGCAGATGAACAATAATATAACCAGAACAACACCACAATAATACCAAAATGATACCAAAATAACACTTTGATTACTAAGAGCAATGCTCACTTGCCTCTTCAAGGGGGCAACCTCCAGCAGAGTAGAGCTCTATTAAAATAATATCCAAGACAAAATTTCTCATACTCTCGACTCCTATTTATACTAAATATGTCTATCAAAAGAACCATCTAGAGGAAGATCCTTCTAGAAGCGAAAGCTTCTATTATGTATTCTTACATTAGACTTATTCTTCCTTATTGCTAGGCCTTATTAATATTGACCTTTATTACATGGAAATATATTATTCTACCTATGTGAAGGTTTATGTCCCTAACATGTCCTCCCCCTTAAAAATAGCCTTGTACTCAAGGCTTGAGATATAGAAATTGTTGCAGAATGGTAGCTAGTTCCCAAGTGGCATCTGTTGGAGTTGTATCTTTCCACTGGACTAACACTTCCTTTATGGTTCGCTGACACAGACGATGCTCACGCTGATCGAAAAATGCTTGTGGTTGTAGCCAAATGGAGCCTTCTTCATCCAACTCGAGAAGGTTGGTTTGAGTTTAGCACTCAGTTCCAATCACCTTCTTTAAGCAGGAAACATGAAAAACAGGATGGATCTTAGAATGATTGGGAAAACCTAACTGATAGGCCACCCGTCCCACACGCTTGAGAACAATATAAGGACCATAAAATTTGGGCACCAGTTTCTGACAATGGTAAGCCTTGAGGGAATTTTTCTTGTAAGGTTGCAGTCGAAGAAACCCCTGATCTCGTTCTACAAATTGACGTTCATAGCAACCTTGATCTTCTTGTTTCTTCATGCGATTTTGGGCCATGACCAAATTATTTTTGAGGGTACAGAAAATAGCCTCTCAAACTGTAAGTGTTTGGTCAACTGCCTGGACCTTCGAGACACCTGAAAAATATGAGAGAATTGAGGGTGGATTTTGTCCATATACCACTTCAAAAGGAGTCATGTGGGTAGTTGTATGGTACGAAGTGTTGTACCGCCATTCAGCTAGTGGTAACCAATGAGCCCATTGATTTTTCCTTTCTGAGGCAAAACACCTCAAATATGTTTCCAAACACTTGTTGACAACTTCAGTTTGACCATCAGTCTGGGGATGATAATTTGTGTTGAGATGCAATTGGGTTCCTTGTAGCTTGAATATTTCTTTGCAAAAATTGCTGGTGAAAATTGGGTCGTGATAAAAAGCAATAGAATGCGGCATGCCATGAAGCTTGAAGAACTGATCCATGAAAAATTGAGCCACAATGGATGTTGTAAATGGGTGTTGAAGAGAACAGAAATGAGCATACTTGGAAAGATGATCAACTACCACCATGATGAATGATTTATTGCTTGATTTAGGTAAGCCTACTATAAAATCCATAGAGATATCCCTCCAAATAGCAGGTGGAATCAGAAGCGGTTGTAGTGTGCCAAGAGATTTCATTGTTTTGACCTTGTTGCATTGAAACACATAACATTCAATTGCAAAATTAAGAACTTCTTGTTTCATACAATCCCAGAAAAAAAGAACTTTTGACTTGGTCATAGGTTTTGGTAAACCCGGAGTGCCCATCTGTGGGTGTAGCATGAAGTTTAGAAAGTATTGTGGATTTAAGTTTTGACTGTTTACTTAAATAAAAATGACCTTTGTATCAAAGCTCATCATTGAGTTAAGAGTACCCTAGGGAAACCTGAGAATTGGAATGCAATTTTTGTATCATATGAAAACTTTTGGGATCGTGTAGCCATTCTTGGTGAACAACTTGGAACCAATCTGGTACAATGAATGAGAGAGAAAAAAGGGACCCTTCATCTTCATATTTTCAATAAAGTGCATTAGAAACCACATTGTCTTTGCCTTTCTTGTAAATGATCTCATAATCATATCCAAAGAACTTAGTCACCCATTTTTGTTGCTATAGGGAGGAAATGCGTTGTTCCAAAAAATACTTGAGGCTTTGATGATCTGTCTTAATTTGGAAGTGTTTCCCCAACAGATAAGGGCGCCAAAGACCCACGACATGCAGAATAGTCAACATTTCCTTTTTATAGATTGATTTTCCCAAATTTCTCTCAGACATTTGTTTGTTGGTAAAGGCAAAAGGTCAAACCTCTTGCATAAGGACAACGCCAATTCCTTTCCCTGAAGCATCACATTCCAGGACAAAGGTCTTTGTGAAATTAGGAAGGGTCGGGACTGGAGTGGTGCACATGTCCATCTTCAATGTTTGAAAACCCTGAGAAGCTATTGGAGTCCAAGTGAAATAATTATTTTTAAGGAGTGCAGTGAGAGGTACCACAATCTTTCCATAATTCTTAACAAACTTGTGTTAATAACTTATTGAGCCCAGAAATGCACGCAAGATTTTGAGAGTCTTTGGGTGAGGCCAATCTTGCATAGCTTCAATATTTTTATGATCCACCCTGGTGTTGGCCTTGCCAACAAGGTGACCCAAGTACTCGACTTCTGAGGTGCAAAAAACACATTTAGATTGTTTGAGGAAAATTTGGTGCTGAGAGAGTAGATGGAGAACTCGATACACATGAGCAAGATGGGTTGTCCAGGTTTTACTATAGATGAGGATATAATCAAAGAAAAATAAGACAAAATGACAGAGAAAAGGACGAAAGACATGATTCATGAGGCTTTGGAAAGTGGAGGGAGCATTACACAAGCCAAAGGGCATGAACAAAAACTCATAGTGGCCCTCATGAGTTCTAAAGGCAGTCTTAGGAATGTCTGCCTCTTTCATACGGATCTGGTGGTAGCCAGAATAAAGATCAAGTTTAGTAAAGAACTGGGTGCCACTCAATTCATCCAAGAGGTCATCAATGACAGGAATGGGAAATTTGTATTTAATGGTGAGTTTGTTAAGGGCGTGAAAGTCAGGACACATGCACCAAGAACCTTCTTTCTTAAGGACCATGACCAAAGGAGAAGAGTAGGGGCTCATACTAGGGTGGATAACACCTGCGTTGAGCAGTTCTTGAACCATTTTCTCAATTTCATTTTTTTGGGAAAATGGTTGACTATAGGGACGAAGATTGGGAGGAAGGATTCCTGGGACAAGGGGAATGGAATGATCATGAAAACCATGGGAAGGAGGGAGTCCCCAGGGAGTGGAAAAAACCACTTGATGTTTAGAGAGGATGGATTGTAGGTCCTGCAACACAGAGGGTGTCTCATTTGCTTGTATGGCATGGAGTTGGGCAATAATCCCAGAATGACCTTTTTTGAGCAGCTTTTCCATGCACTGGGAACTAATGATCTCTGAGGAACCGGGGAGGATGTGTTGGAACTTATATTGGTGGTCCTTTTGGTCGAATTGTATGGTTAATTCCTTAAAATCCATGAGAATGGGACCCAAAGTCCTTAGCCAGTCTGCACCCAACACAATGTCACAACCACCATGTTGATAGCAAACATATGATATTTTAGGTGGCATTCACCAATTTGGAGACAGACATTTTCACAATGCCCTCCATATTTCATGGACCTGCTATTGGCAATCATGATTTGTACATTATTGACTACACAGATATAGCAATTAGTTTCTTGGGAAATGCAACTATGGATAAAATTATGGGTGCTTCCACTATCAACAAGAATGATGACCTTCCTATTCTTGATGTAACCAATTAGCTTGAGGGTTTGGGGAGTAGAGAAGCTAGTGAGAGCATTTAGGGAAATGACTGGTTCTGTTAAGGTTTAAGATATTATTAGGTTTCTTTTCAATTCACTAGATAACCATAACATAGATAGGATCACTGAGAAATACACAATCACAAGAGACACATCATTTATCTTGGGAAACCCTCATGGGGGAGAAAACCCAACAAAAACTTCCTTAATATAGATAGCCAATATAATGCCAAGAGATAACTCAAACAATACAGAAAGTCCTCTCCCAAGAATGCACCTCTATCTCTCTCTTCTTCTCCAACTGTAGCTCCAAACTTGCGCTCTGATGAACAAGTGAGTGTGTGTCCAAATGAGGTGCTAGCCTCTCTTATTTATACAATCTGGCAGGTGTGAATGAAAGTGTCTTTTCATTGGCAGGTCCGACTTCTTATTTTGGGTGTTTATAACCACCTTTAATTAATCTGTGGGCCGATTTCTCATTCTTCCTATTACAATTAGGGTTTGACCAATCTGCAAAAGGGGATTTAGTCATTTACAATACCCGACATGATCAATCCACAAAAGGGGATTGATCTAATGAATAATACATCAATAATAAATAGAATACTATTTGTAGTTACAATATTTCAACACTCCCCCTTAAAAAGAAGGGTATTCTACAACAACATCAGGCGAGAGAGAGGACAACATCATCAACAACATCTTGGAACACTGATCGGCGTATCTATAAATCATCAGAAGTTTTTCCCATCATCAATATCATCATTCTCAACAAAGAGATGGAATGGTATCATCATCTGCATCAACATGGATTAGTATAAAAACTAATACATCATCATCACAACACGAGGCTGGTCACATCATCACAGCACGAGGCTAGCACATCATAACAACACGAGGTTGCCACATCATCACAACATGAGGTTGCCACATCATCACAACAATTAAGCTGACACATCATCACAACAATTAAGCTGGAACATCATCACAACAATTAAGCTGGAACATCATCACAACAATTAAGATGGCACATCATCACAACAATTAAACTGGCACATCATCACAACAATTAAGATGGCACATCATCACAACAATTAAGCTGGCACATCATCATCATGAAGATGGCAACACAACACTAGGCTGGCTACACAATACTACTCCCCCTTTTGAGGGAGGTCCTTTCGGACTATACAAAGCTTATCTCGAAAGTGCTCAAACTTTACACGAGATAGAGGCTTGGTCAACACATCAACAACCTGTTCATCCATTCTAACATATTGGAGCTTTATGGCTCCTCTCTGCACCATGTCACGGATGTAATGATATCAGATCTCTATGTGTTTTGACTTGTCATGAAATACATGATTCTATGTCATCTTTATGAATCTCTGGTTATCACATAGGATCATGGTTGCTTCCATATCTAGGTCGAATAGACCTGTCAACAACTTTCAAAGCTATATGGCTTCACAGCTGGTAGAACATGCAACAGTGTATTCTGCTTCCGTTGTGCTGAGAGCAATGATTGATTTCTTCCTACTTTGGCATGAGATCATGGATGATCCCAGACCGAAACAACATCCTGAAGTGCTCTTCCTATCAAAGACACTTCCAGCCCAATCTGAATCAGTGTACCCACTCAGTCTGAAGTCATGATCTCCATCATAACTGAGACCATAATCTAATGTACCCTTAAGGTACCTCATCACATGTTTTGCAATAACTAGGTGAACATGTGCGGGTTCTACCAGAAACTAACCCAAAGTGTTCACAACAAAACAAATATCTGGTCTGGTGTTCGTTAGATACATTAGCGATCCAATGATTTGTCTATATAGCATAACATCAATCAATTTTGACGAAGTGTCGACCAAGAGGTTCAACTTGGTTTCCATGGGTGTATTCATGGACTTTCACTCCAACATATCAAATCTCTTCAGGATTTCAACTGCATACTTCCCTTGGTTAAGGAAGATTCTCTCTGGCCTCTGCCATACCTCAAGACCTAAGAAATAATGCATTAGGCCATGGTCTTTCATCTCAAATTCTATAGCGAGCTTCTTCTTACATTCAGTGATGATATTTTCTTCTCCAGTTAAGAAGAAGTCATCCACATACAACATCAATATAACCGGCTCATCATTCATAACCTTGAAGTAGAGGTTAGAATCAACTTTACTCTTGGTAAAGCCCAAGCTCGTCAGAAAACTGTCTATCCTTCCATACCAAGCTCTAGGAACTTTCTTTAATCCATACAGACCCTTCTTCAACTTGCAGACATGAGTCTTCCTGTCTTCAAATTCAAATCCTTGAGGTTTTTCTATATACACTTCTTCTTCAATGACACCATTTAGGAAAGTCGTCTTTACGTCCATTTGGTGTAACTTCCACTTCATCTTAGCGGAAAGAGCTATGATCATTCTGATCGAAGTGTATCTGGCTATAGGAGAAAATTTCTCTTCATAGTCAATGCCTTCCTTTTGAGAAAATCCACGAGCGACAAACCTTGCTTTATACTTAATAATTCCATTAGCAACATGTTTTATTTTGAAAATCCATTTGGACGATACCACATCCTTTCTCTTCGGCCTGGGAACTATTTCCCATACATCATTATTTATAATGGATTGGTATTCTTATGTCATGGCATCTATCCATTCTTTCTTCTAAATGGCTTCTTCAAAGCAGGTAGGCTCCTTCTCTAAGAGATCACACATCAAAGCCATATAACTGGAGAATGGATTAGGTCTCTTCACTTGTCTCGTGGTTCCTTTGGGGACACCATACTTCTCTCCATATTGAATGAGTTCCCTTGCCCAAGATGGATTTCTCTTGTGGGATATCATCATCTAGGGAGGTTATTGAAATTCTACTATGTCATGATCTTCTCAAATTTCCTCATTAGGGGAAGCTATGACTTCCCTCACTGTTTCTAAAACTTTGGGAGCTGCATGTTCCTCTTCATATACTTATTCAAGCTGACATATTCTTGATTTCTTAAGTGTTGCATCTTCATCAAAGATCACATCCCTGCTGATCTCAATATGATGGTGACCTGGTATATAAATTATGAAGGCCTTGGAGACCTCATAGTATCCAACAAATATTCCCTTCTTTCTTGAAGGGTCTAGCTTGTTTCTCTTCTCTTTTGGAATATGTACAAATACTAGGCAACCAAATATTTTGAGATGGCTTACTTCTGGATTATTTTTGGAGAACATCTCTTCCGGGGTCTTGAACCCAAGTGCACTATGGGACAATCAGTTTTGTACATATACTGTTGTTTTTGCTGCTTCTTCCCATAAGCACATTGGAAGATCTTGATCATGGATCATGGTCTTCATTGCTTCCATTATAGTTTTGTTCTTTCTTTCTGCTACACCATTTTGTTGAGGATTGTAGGGAGTGGTGAGTTCCCTCTTAATCCCGACATATTTGCAATATTTTACAAACTCTTTTGAGGTGTATTCTCCTCCATTATCTGACCTGAGTATCTTGATCTTTCTTTCAGAAAGATTCTCTATCAAGGCTTTGAATTCCTTGAATTTACTGAACACTTCATCTTTTGATTTCAAAAAGTAAACCCAGGTTTTACGAGAATAATCATCAATAAAATATACATAGTATACATACCCATTGATGGAGGATGATGGAATTGGGCCACACACATTTGAGTGAATGAATTCTAAGACTCCTTCTTCTTTATTGTCTCTCTTCGGAAAAGGGTTCTTGATGTTATTCCCTTGTGCACATCCATTGCACACACCTTCATGGTCAACCTTGAGTTTTGGTAGACCTGTGACTGCCTTGCATACATATGGTAATTCCTTGTAGTTAATGTGGGTTAATATTCTATGCCAAAGTTCACATGGATTTTCAATGGCATGGGTCATGGTTGCTTCTGAGTGACCCTTTAGCTTATACAAGCCACCTTCTTCTTTTCCAATAATGATTGCTTCTTTCATGGTTTTTCCTTTAGCCCACATAAGAAATTCTCCATCTATAAAGGAAACTCTGTAGCCTTTCTTTTCTAAAGCTGATATGGAGAGTAGGTTCTTTGTCAAACCTGGTACATAGAGTACATCCTTCATCTTCATTGGAATCCCTGAATTAAGCTTGTAGTTTGATTCTCCTACTCCCTTGATAGGATATTGATAATCATCTCTAAGTGTAAATTTCTGAGAAAACTTATTTTTTGAAAGGCAAGAGAGAATATCTCTTTGACCTGTCATGTGCTTGGAAGCACCACTATCAATGATCCAAGTGTCCTCTCTAGGTGATACTGATCCTAAGAGGGTCGAGAATAAGACATAGTCCTTAATTTGTTCTCTTATCATCTTTGTCGGTGGCTCTTCATCTTCAACTGCATGGGCATGGTGCCTCTTATTTTTCCTCTTGTATTCTTCTCATCTAGCTGGACAATGTCTCGCAATATGTCTCATCTTGTCACAATGGTAGAATTGGTAAGATGAGAAGTCCCTTTCTTTTCTTTGTCCTTTCTTCTGAAATCTCTTTGGTTGAGATTCTTTATGTATGAATTTGTTTTGGGGGTGAGACTCTTTATGAGTTTCTTTCTGGAAGTAAGACTTCTTTCTTCCTCCTTTAGTGTGAGTAGCTAGGGACAAGGATGATTTTAGGGGATAAATTTCTCTCATGGGCTAATTTTCCATGGTTTTTCCCAAAAAGAGATTTTATATTCTAAAAATGATTCACCCAAATTCTATAGGATAAAATTATTTTACCTTAAAAATCGACAAAATTTTATACAAACTATATAAAATCCTTAGAAATTTGAATATTTTTAAAAAAATATCGCCAAACATTTATAGTTGGCATATGAAGGATTACTAAGATTCACCCAGGTTTCTACATTTTAAAATAAATTTCCATCCTTAAAATCATCCTTGGCTAGGGCTTGATCTTCATCTCTTGATAGTAAAGCTTCTTGATTAGCTACTCTCGATTATTCTTGAATACATTCTTCCCAAAGACTGTCAAATTTTAGTTTCTTTGTTCTAGCAAAAATGGTTTGGATGAATGCATCCCAAGGTCTTGTGAGACCATTAAGGGTCGTCATTATGAGTTCAACTTCGTCTATAGTATCTCCAATTTCTTCTAGCTATTCTGGAGAAATATTCTTGGATTGTTTCTCCTTTCTGCATCCTTGTATTCTTGAGTTGAGTTCTTAGATTCATCTTTTGATTTATATTCTTTCCTTCATATAATCTGGTTAGGGAATCAAACATTTCTTTTGGAGTCTTCTTTTAATACACTTGAGGAATCAAATGATCTTTGATAGAATCTGTAATGATTCTTTTAGCCCTAATTGTGTCATTTTGGTGCTTTGCTTTATCTGCAGCATCAGCGGGTTCTGGTACCTCTTCTTTGAAAAATCTTGCTAGATCATTATCTTCAAGAATGATTCCAATCCTATACTTCCAGGCACAAAATTTTTCCACACCTTCTAGCTTGTCAACAAGCTTAGTGGTTGCAAACATATTTTACCTAGAGCTAGGAAAATGACCAAAAAATGAAAATGCTCAAAAATAAATTCTACACTTACCAGGAGGTGCGCTTGGCTGAGGGTAGTAGCCTGGTGTGGTTATATTTCAAAAAATCCAACTTTTACCCATTCAAACTCGATCAGCGGATTTATGGACTCGTGCTTCTGGTTTTCTGGTACTTTTGGTCAATGTTTCCAAAGCGTGGAGCGAAGCATCGGGAGCGTCAGTTTCAAAAAATCCTCGGGAGCGAAGCGTCTCAGAAGCATCTATTATATATATATATATATATATATATATATATATATATATATATATATATATATT
>ML777664.1:23902-73539 GCA_009831015.1 Picea engelmannii | reverse complement strand
GAAAACATACATGTTTGTACATTGTAACATTAAAATGGAATCCATAGTAGTAAGCAATAGTACATCAATGATTAATCACTCGAGCATCAACCATTTAGAATCTAGCAATTACAAACTTACAAACCAACATACAAATTTTTAAGCCATATAATAGAAAGTAGACCATTAAGTTATGGAATGAAATCAATGATCTAGCAAATGTCAACAATAACATTAGTCATGACCAAATAGTTATGATTACAAAATAGGCCATCTGCACTGAATTATGAAGATCGAAAGGTCCAAAACAATAAAGTTTAAACCGTGCTAGACTCTAGAGTCTAGTTGCTAAATGCTATGAATCTATCATCTATAGACTGACATGTAAAGTAATGAAAAAGGAGAAACATAAAAAAACTATCCCATCCTCCTTCCATGAACCTGATTAGTGTGTGTGTCTCCATGTGGTGGTAGTGGAGGAGCTTGAGAAGGACGAAACTGTGCATAATGTATAGATGAAGATGAAGCCCCTGCTATTGGAGTCCTGAACAGTGGGACCAAGGACTTTGTAGTAAATGGGGGTGGAATATCAGCATGATCATCATCATCGAAAAGAGAATTCTCCAATTGTTCTAAAATCATTACCCCATCCTCCAAATTATCTTCCTCTGGATGGTTGTCCCAACGCTTCAAGTTTTTATCCTCCTTTGCCTCCTCTCAATAATGGGACAACAATCGCAAGTTGTAATGAATATAAACCAAGCTCTCTACCTGACCTACATTCAACCTATTTCTTTCGACATTGTGGATGAAACTGTAGGTGCTCCAACACCTCTCTGAAAGAAGAAGTGTTCACCACCTATGAAAGAACCTGTGTTGCCAAACATTGGAGCCGTGGGGTTCCACCACCATAAATGTTCCACCACGCAAGAGAACTCAAATTCCCTTGATCTCTTAAGGCATGGTTGGTCCCAAAGGCACCTTGGCCAAGCATGTACTGGCTCAATTGTTTTCATATCTTGTCACACTCCTCCTCGTCCAGGACCAATTTGTCTAATGCTTTCATATAACCTGCAACAATTATAATTTATCATAAATAGAAATGAATTATGAATATAAACCATAAGTAGAAAATTGAATTGAACATAAACCATAAGTAGAAATTATTATAAATAAATTGTTTGAAAAAATTTCTCAGGAAGCTTGGTTGAATCTTGGATGAAGCATTCAGGAAGCTTGGTTGAAGTGTTCAGGAAGCGATCTTCCAAAATTTGGAAGCGAGCTTCTTGATTTCAGAATCGATCTTCTAGATTTTAGAAGCGAGCTTCGCAGTGCAAAGCTTCTTGATTGGTAGAAAGCACATTTTTGCACCTTGAAGCGAGCTTCCGAAATCCAGAAGCGCACTTTCGGATTTCGGAAGCGCGCTCTGAAGCTCGCTTCCTAAGCGAACCCACTCCGAGCAGGGTTCTGAGGGTGGAGCGACGGGGGGAGGGGCACTTCTAGTAACCCTTCTTCTGGTACTTTGGTACTTCTGGTACCTGGTGAGAACTAGGGTTTCACTTTTCGTGATATCTAGTCATTGAAAAGGTGCACTGAGGATGCCAAAGTGATCCTTGAGGAAGGGTGCACTTTTCTAGATGGTTTTGGGGCTGAAATTCTTCTTTAATAAAAATCCCTAATTTGCATGTACGGAAACAATGATGTTTTTCTCTTTTTCTTGTGAAAGATGCTCTCTTCATCTTAGCTCTGATACCATGTTAAGGTTTAATCTATTATTCGGTTTCTTTTCAATTCACTAGATAACCATAGCATAAATAGGATCACTGATAAATACACAATCACGAGAGACACATCATTTATCCTGGGAAACCCTCATGGGGGAGAAAACCCAACAAAAACTTCCTTAATATATATAGCCAATACAATGCCAAGAGATAACTCAAACAATACAGAAAGTCCTCTCCCAAGAATGTGGCTCTCTCTCTCTCTTCTTCTCCAACTGCAGCTCCAAACTTGCGCTCTGATGAATAAGTGAGTGTGTGTCCAAATGAGGTGCTAACCTCTCTTATTTATACAATTTGGCAGGTGTGAACAAAGGTGTCTTTTCACTGGCAGGGTTGACTTCTCATTTTGGGTGGTTATAACCACCTTTAATTAGTTTGGGGTTCGACTTCTCATTCTCCCTATTACAATTAGGGTTTGACCAATCCGCAAAAGGGGATTTGGTCATTTACAATACCCGACGTGATCAATCCGCAAAAGGGGATTGATCTAATGAATAACACATCAATAATAAATAGAATACTCTTTGCAGTTACAATATTTCAACATGTTCTACTTTGGGAGGGTCTAAGGGAGGGGTTATGTCAGTGGGTTAAGGTGACACAGACACAAGGGGAGCCTCAACATCCTCTTTTGAAACATCCTCTTAGATGGCCATAAAAATCTTTTGTTCCTTACACTTGTGTCCCAGAAAACATTTTTCATCACAATTATAACAAAGTCCTTTGAGTTGGCGTTAAACCATTTTAGCCTTGGTCAATTTTCGGATCTTTAGTGGAGTAGAAGGAGGAGTGGGAGTTACTAGTTTAGTGCGAGGAATAAAGGAGGGTTTTTGGTTTTGAGAAGAGACAACATGTTGTGTTTCCTTAGCTCTTTTAGTAGCCTCCACCCAACTCTGAGGCTGGGCCATGAGGACATGGGCACAAATCTCATCCTTGAGGCCACTGATAAAACATACTCAGAAAAAAGCATCAGACATGCCCTATGTACGAAAAGCCAGTCGCTCAAAAACAACTATAAAGTCTTCCACTATGCCAGATTGTTTCAACTTTTTCAAACGACCTAAATGGTTGGTGTCAGTGTCAAAGCGTTCATAAATTTTTTCCACAAAGTGTGTCCAAGCGACATACCCTTGGCGGGCATTTTTTCTCCATTGCCAACTTTCTTGATCTAGATGGAGAACACCATATCGGAGTTTGGCCAACTCATCTGTAATTCCATACAAAGAGAAATAATGTTCCATTTGATTTACTCAGCCAATGGGATCCGAGCCATCAAATTTGGTCACATCCACACGCGGAAGGCGTAGGTCACGCTGAAAGTGATGGTGCTGAAAATTCTGGGAATGAGAGGAAGTTGCACCTTCGGTATGAAAAGGTGGGTCATATAAAGGAGGATATGTAGGGATATGTAGCTTGGTACATATCATCGTAGTGACAGATTCAAGCTGGGTAGTAATGTCTTGTTTGAGGTCTTGTTTTAGTTCATCGATTGAGGTGGCGATGGAGTAATTCATGTTTTTATTGATGGTGGCAATATTGGCATTGAGCTGTGTCACTTCTTGTTGGGTCTTTATGAAATTAGAGTGCAAGGTATTGAAGTGAGATTCCAAGTATTGGCTATGGGTATGGGCCATGATGATGAGGGAACACGAAAAGGGGCGGGTGGGACCACACAGAGAAAAAAACAATTTGCTGAAAAATGATAGGTATGAATGCGATAAGGGAAAAGAGAGAAATCCAATGGAATAGGTCTCAAATAATGGTGCCGACAAGATCCCGTTTTTTTTTTTTTTTTACACCTTACACCTGCGGAGTTATACTCCGATATGAAGAATACTGCAGTGATGAAATGCCCAAATTCTTAACTGGAAGAAATGTGTAGTAGTTTGGCAACTCGAATGCAGGAGACAAAGTTGCGCATCAATAGATCTTGTTTGTTCTTTTTTTGTTTTTGTCCCCAAAGGTTAGGTATTCAAGGGTTCTACATAAAAGGGTTTGCCTTGTGCTATAACTATCTGATATAAGTGTGGGGTCCAACATTAGTACTCAGTCCAATATCTCAGGGCACCAACTAAAGAGGCTAGACCGTGTCCTTAGCCATACTACCCGACTACCCAGGTACTAGAGAGTATATTCCCGAGTGTTTTTCTCGGTGGCACTATAGCAGTCAGGAGGATGATCCGTTTATCTATGGAGGGCTTAAGGAGATCTAGGTTGATCAATATACAGGTGTTGTCTAATGCACTACCACTTGAAGGCGTACCAATAGGGGTTACAAGGGTGGCCAACATATGTGCGCTTAAGTACCACTTGTATTTCCTATGTGTATGAATCCTCGACCATGGGTTTATGCGCGTAATGACATATATCTATAGCTTAAAGACATCGAAATACGTCTCTACCTTGAAAAAAAAATTAACCCACAACTTTCTGCCAAGGAAAGTGCTCTTATACCACTTGTAATATTCCAGATATAAAAAATTATGCAGAACATAAATAAATAGCTAGGAATGGCAGATGAACAACAATATAACTAGAACAACACCACAATAATACCAAAATGATACCATAATAACACCAGAAAGAGCACTTTGATTATTGAGAGCAATGTTCACTTGCCTCTTCGAGGGGGCAACCTCCAACAGAGCAGAGCTCTATTAAAATAATATCTAAGACAAAAGTTCTCATACCCTCAACTCCTATTTATACTAAATATGTCTATCAAAAGAATAACCAGAACAACACTACAATAATACCAAAATGATACCATAATAACACCAGAAAGAGCACTTTGATTATTGAGAGCAATGTTCACTTGTGTCTTCGAGGGGGAAACCTCTAGAAGAGCAGAGCTCTATTAAAATAATATCCAAGACAAAAGTTCTCATACCCTCAACTCCTATTTATACTAAATATGTCTATCAAAAGAACCATCTAGAGGAAGATCCTTCTAGAAGCGAAAGCTTCTATTAGGTATTCTTAAATTGGACTTATTCTTCCTTATTGCCAGGCCTTATTAATATTGACCTTTATTACATGGAAATATATTATTCTACCTATGTGAGGGGTTAGGTCCCTAATAACAAACATGTTCATGCAACTAGTGTTGCTAGAGAAGCTGTGGTGGTGTTTCGCTTCTCTTGGCTTGTAGGAAGATGGTGTTTGATTCGTTGGGCAAGGCATTAGGAAATTGTTATCAAGGTGGAGATTGTTGGGTTGTGAAAACACTTACCCATCAGTTAGATTCGTAGTTTGTGCCTCAAGCACTTGGTATTCCATGTGCTCGAAAAATGCTTGAGGAATTATTGTTTAAAAGTAGAAGCATGTGAAGTGATTTTATGAGAATTGTAATACATTTTCTCCATTGGCTAAGAAATAAATATCTCATTTCCCCCATCTCTGTTGTTGGATGTGTGATTGTATTATTCTCTTTGTATCTATGTTCAGTAATACTATGTTTTCAATGTAAGTTTTAAACCTGTGAAGCAAAGCAATACATACAGATTCTTAAGTAAAACATAAATTAATCAATGGCTCATTCACATAATACACAGATATTTATACCGGAAACCCTCAACCAGGGAAAACCTTTCTTATATTCATTATATTGAATTTCACCATTCACCATATAATATATACAATGTTTTTAGGTATTCCGTAGATACCAAAACCCTAATCCCTTAATCATGGATTAATTTAGAAATCCGCTAAAAATAGCAAAAACCGCCCCAAAAAAAAAAATCGGGCCGTTGCACGTATCTAGGGGGGGGACATACCTGGCCCCCCCTAGGAAGTACCCTGCACACACGATACACAGAGCACTACTAGAGGGATCGTCATACGCAATTGTCGAATCTGACGTGCCCACACACACACATGCAAAGAATATAACACATACCCAACATTCTCCCACTTGTTGTTTTATTTGCATCCAGGGGTCCACAAGATTATATAGTCAAAAATCCAAGGCAACAATTCCCATTGTTACTCTACACCAAGAGAAATTTTCTGTGCTCATGGACTTTGTCAATGAGTCTGCAACATTCTTCAAAGTTTCAACCTTTTCCAACAACACCTTCTTTTCCTCAACCATGTCTCTCACAAACTGATATTGAACATCAATATGCTTTGTCTTCGAATGATAAGTTGGTTCCTTTGCCAGGAAGATTGCACTCTTACTGTCACAATATAATCTCACTGCTTGTTGTACCAACCCAATACCTAAAAACAATCTTTGTAACCATACGACTTCCTTGCTTGCATGAGTGGTTGCCATGTATTCAGCTTCTGTAGTTGAGAGTGCCACTACAACTTGTCTTTTTCTCATCCAACTGATTGCTCCTCCAAATAGGTTAAACACATACCTACTTGTAGATCTTTTGTGATCCAGATATTCAACGCAGTTTGCATCAACAAAGCCATGTATGTCCACCACTCTGTCCAATTCTGGTCTTCCTTGGTAGCAAAATCCATAATTGGTAGTGCCACGCAAATACCTGAAGACCCTCTTTACTTTTGTCCAATGCTCCTTCCCTGGTTTTGACATATACCTGCTCAAAACTCCCACTGCATGTGCAATGTATGGTCTAGTACAAACCATTGCATACATCAAACTTCCAACTGCACTGGCATATAGAACATGGGACATGTCCTCTTCTTCTTCCTGTGTCTTGGGACACTGATCTGCAGATAACTTTACACCTATAGGAATAGGAACCTTGATCGGTTTACTTCCATGCATATTAAAACTATGCAATATCGTCTCAACATAATTTGTCTGATTCAACCAGAGTTTCCTGTTAACATGATCTCTTTTAATTTCCATTCCCAGAATGAAGTTAGCAGCATCGAGATCCTTCATGTCAAATTTGGAGGATAGCTGCGATTTCACCTCCTTGATAACATCCATGTTATTTCCTACCAACAACATGTCATCAACATACAACACTACATAAATGAAGTGATTACCAACTTGCTTGGAATATACACAGTGATCAGCCCTGCTTCTCACAAATCCCAATCCAAGGATGTGTGTGTCAAACTTTTGGTACCACATCCTAGGTGATTGCTTCAAACCATATAGTGACTTCTTTAGCTTACATACCAGCTCTTTCTTTCCCTTCACTACAATGCCTTCTGGCTGCTTCATGTAGATTTATTCTTCCAGATCCCCATGTAGTAATGTTGTCTTCACATCCATCTGTTCCACTTCAAGATCAAAAGAAGCAACAATAGGTAAAAGAAATATAATATAAGTTAACTTAGAAACATGAGAAAAAAACTCACCAAAGTCAATTCCCTCTGCCTGGGAATAACCTTTTCCTACTAGCCGAGCTTTGTATTTTTCCACTTTTCCTTTTGCATTAAACTTCTTCTTAAACAACCATTTTCTACCAACATATTTTCTTCCAGATGGCAACTCAACTATATCCCATGCCTCATTCTTATCCAAGGAATCCATTTCTTCAACCATGGCCTTCTTCCATAGTTTACTATCCTCTGAATTCACTGCTTCCCTAACAGTTTTGGGATCATCATAAGTAATAGATAAAGCAAAATTGGAATGGAAATAAGGTGGACTATACCTTTTTGGTTTCCTTCTTTCTCTCACTGATCTCCTCAATACCGAGGTATGAGGTTCTTCTTCTTCTTCTTCTGCTTCATCTTCTTCAGATGATTCATATTTTTCATCATCCAACTCTAGCTCTATTTTCTCAGGTTCTTCTGGCCTTGGTAGGAATTCTTGTTTGGAAACATCTTTTACCTCTCTGAAAACAACATCTCGACTGTAAACAGTCTTCTTGGTTTATGGGTTCCAAAGCTTATAACCTTTAACACCATCTTTATAACCAATAAAGATACACTTTTCAGCCTTTTTATCCAGCTTACTCATATTTTCCGATGGAACATGTACATAAGCATCACAACCAAACACTCTAAGATGTTGAAGATAGGGTTTATTTCCAGTCCATACCTCATGTGGATTTTTATCATCCAACGCTGATGAGGGTGATCGATTGACCAGGTAACATGTTGTACCCACTGCCTCTACCCAGAATTATTTTCCTAACTCGGCACCACTGAGCATGCTCCTTTCTTTTTCCATCAGTGTCATGTTTATCCTTTCTGAAAATCCATTCTTCGGAGGAGTGTATGGAGTAGTCTTTTGCCTTTCTATACCACACTTCTTACATAATTCTTCAAATTCATTTCCGCGGAATTCTCCACCATTATCTGTTCTCAATACCTTTATTTTCTTCTCTGTCTGATTTTCTACCAGAGCCTTAAACTCTTTAAATTTATGAAATACCTCATATTTCTTTCTAAGAAAATAAATCCATGTGTTCCTTGAGAAATAATTTATGAATGAAACATAATACACAGACTTACCTAGTGATGGAACAGGCATAGGTCCAAACACATCACTGTGTATCAACTCTAAGATCCCCTTCTCTCTTGTAGCACCAGATGGGAATATTACTCGATTATGTTTACCATATATGCAATGTTCACATAAATCAAAATCTAGAGTGCAATTAGCCATACCTTCAACCATACCTTTACCGTGTAGTGTTCGAAGGCCCTTTTCTCCAATATGCCCCAGTCTTTGATGCCACAACATGGTCTTCTTTTCTTGGGAAGTATTGGTCTTGTCTCCTTCATTTCTCTGCTCAGGGACAACATAACTGTTACACCCATTAGTATAAGTGATTCCCAACAACTTGTACAGAGTGACACACCGAACTCCCCTCATCAACAATGTTATCGCACAATTTGTAGCTAGGATAAAAGGCTTGAGTCTTGTAAGTCAAACTGGCGTAACAGGAACCTATCCCACCCAATGTCACCATGATGGGAAGGTTATGATGACCTGGGATTTTGAGGAGGTAAGAGGATAATAAGACAAGGATAAGTTTTCCCTCTTCACAAGTCACCACCAAATAGATAGTTTGGCCAAAGGCCAATTTATAGTAAACCCCCCAAGAACTATACCTGCCTGGAACAAAGCAACATCAAACTAATGTATACAAACTATATCTCAATGGGGTTAGTACTTCATATAGATGACTATCTAAATAACATATAAGCAATTGGAAATAAATGTTGACGAAGTCAATGTTTATCAATAGCAATGAAAAATAACACTTCACCAATAAATATTGGAACAATATGGCATTCAATGTAACGAATCAATACTTCATTCAATAAATGCCTTAACCATTACTCAATTGCTCATAAAGAAAACACCTAGTTGCACTAATGATATAATAACAAAGGATGACGACAACACTTAGGGTTAGTAGATTAGCTTAAGGTTAGGGTTAGTGGTTAGGTTTTTCAATTCAAATATTTTGAGAGTGTTGTAATCAAATTTCACTTCAACGTTGGAGGACTTTAGATCAGTGCCTTAGGGTTTATAGGAGTCAAAAGTGAAGGATGCAAAGGTTGAAGGAGTCAATGGCCAAGAACTAGAGGGAAGAGTTCTGAGGTGTTGCTATGGGAAGGCCTTAGAATCAAAACCCTAGGGGAGAGAGGCTCACTCCGGTGTTGCTATGGCAAGGCCTCATGCTCTCTCCTCCTTTATTGGATGGAAAAATGGCTAGCATAAAAGATAAACTGAGACAGGAGGGTTTGATAAGACAAAGTGTTGCAACAACAAGGCTCCACTAGCAAACCCTAGAAAAATCGACCCTAAAGTGTAGAAACCCTAGGCTTCAGGACGTCTCCTTCTTCTCAGCTTGTAAAGGGACGACCAACAAAAGGGGAAGAAGAAATAGGAGTGTAGCTATGACTAGGCTCTTTCTTCCTTCTTCAATGGCTAAAAATTTCTCTATCAGGGGACATGAGACAAGGACCTACTTGTGTGCTTGTCACCGAGGGTTTTGATTAAGAAATATTCATAAACATACGCAAGAAATTAAACTACAACCACTCATTAAGAAGTTTTGCAGAAAAATACTTACAATTCATCAAGAAATAACCATGCAAACCCTAGTTGTAACACATTCCTTCAAGAGAAACACCATAAACGCCAAAAAAAGTCTTCCTTCAACAAGTGTGCCTCACTAAATCAGCCAAATACCCAAGAGATGGCGCAAATTTCAGACCTCCTTATGGAGTGAATGAGTGATGATGAAAAAATGAAGGAGAAAATCCTCCATTTATACAATATCATGACCTAATTTTACTTTTTAGGTCATGTAAAAGGCCGACAAGGCCAAAATACCAAAATCATATTGTTTTACATTAAATTGTCAAATTAAATCCTAAATCAAGCTGAAAAGAGAGTAAAATCCCCTCCAAGGGAAACGTTAGCCCCTTTTTGGGCAGATGGGGCATCCTAGAGCAAAACATTAGCCCTCCTTGGGCCTCTCCAACCTACCACATGTGCCAATGTTGCCTAGTCTGCCTCCCAAAACGTCCATGATGATGGGTGACGTCATGGTCAAGGTGGCGACGTTCTAGGCCTCCCAAGGCCAATGTTCCACTGAGAAAGGGTCATCCCCCCTAGGTCAAGCTCTGTCGGGGTGCCTCTGGTGGAATGTCCTCTTCTCCTCTAGTGAAAAACTTCGGATCCATCTCTATCCTGTATCTCCCTCCTGATGGGGTCTCAACATCCACCTGATGGGCTCTTCAGCCCCATGGAATTCTGAAATGATCATCTCCCCATGTGTACCGGTCCAAGATGGCACATGTCTATCAAGCATGGTCCTGCACATCAAAAGCTACGCCCTCCATGGGCTCATTGGTCATAGGGATCATAGTGATGTCAATCACATTTAATCATCAATATTAATAAACATATGCATAAGACCCCTAATAGCTCAGTCAATAGCTCAAAGATGTTACACAAAACAACAATACAAGTCTGGGAAAAGGGCAATGCATCCTATTGGGATAATGTCCACTGAATAAGGGAAGTTCCCTGAAGAGACCTCCTCCAAGCCATGTAAGTGGATGACATGGTCAGGTATGCCCAAGCAAGTGGGTGTAATGAAGGCCAAGGATGCAAGATGTTACCTGTGGGTGCCTTTGTACAAGGCGAGTTGTACCTGTCATGGATGCAATTCTTTCCAAGCCCATTCATGCCTTTTTTTCTTTTTGCTATTTCTTTTTTCTTTCTGTTTTGCTCAAGAGATAATCAGGGGACACTACCCTGGCATGGTGACCAGTGGTGACAGTGTTACCCACAAGTACTTTCACATAAATGAGAAGGCTGGCTCATGATGAGACCCCCTTTCCCTTGGCCATGCAACCAAAGGTCACTACCCTGGCATGGTAACCAGTTGATAGCAATGTCATACTGCTAGGTACCCATGGACCTAATAGGTTGGCTCGTGATGAGACTCCCTATCCTCTAGTTAGGTCTTGTTTTATTATTTTTTAGGGTCCTCTTGTTTCTTGTTGAGAAGCCCTTTATTGCTTTCTCGAGGATCCCTGGGCAAAGAATTTCGAGGTTTTATTCTTAGGCTTTTATCTTTTACGAGCTTTCTTTTACCTTCTAGGCCTTTAGCCCCTTCTTCCCATTGGATGAGGTGCAACCCTAAAAATAGGTCAACCCAGTGCCCGGACAAGTGGAATGGGACAGGTGAGCGGGAAACAAGATGGAAAAGTGAAACTGTGAAGGGAGCGGACGATGGATTCTCAAAGACAACCCCTGTGGCTAACCAAAACGAATAGACACAGGCTTACTAAGACACCCTGTCAATCCCCAAAACATGGTCAAGTGGGAAAGTGTAAGATCCAAGCAGTTGTTAGAAATAAAAGGAATTATATGCATACATTCAATGGTTTTGATGATCAAAGTGACACATACCATGATACCTAAACTAATTACCTCATGAAGCAAGAAGCCTCTTTGACACAAGACCAAGCCGATGGTGGTGGAGGCTACTGCTACTGACAGGATATGGATGCCGGAAGAGAGAGAAGGTGGGCCCTCCGGGGCCATGCTAAAGTCAATCTTGCTCTCGGTACTCCATGTTTAGGACCTGTGGGCCTAGAGACATGATCTCCTCATTATCCCTGAAAGTGGGAGATAACATCTGGCTCCAACTCGGGGACATGTGCTCATCGTAGAGCGCATGATAACCTCAACATCTCTGGCATAACCTTCTGACCTGCTTGATCTCAAGTAGAAGCATCAGTAACAAAAACGGGGTGGTAATGCCACCCCAACATATATAGATAAAAATAAAGACTGAAATAACACAATCAATAAGGTTAGTGTGAAAGCAAACTAACATGCAATGCATATGGTATAATACATGAATGAAAAATGCCTACTTACATGTACTTACCCATGAAGTCAGGTTCCCCCACCTTGGTGGGGTTTGAGGAGGCGCTCGTTGATCGGTAATGGACGTCTTCTTCGTTCTAAAGTGGACAGATAGTAGGAGTCATCAACTGATTCTCTTCCAACTTTGAAGGGCCCGAGCCATGACTGAGTGCTTCCTTTGACATTAGTTGGCTCTCCTTTCTGAGTATCCTACATCCATACTATGTCTCCTTCCTTGTATTTCCCGATATTGTATTTGGTTGTCTCTTGGAAAACTTGAATGTATTTTGTAGAGGGAGGAGGGTGGGATTCTGTTGTAAACACCTCCTGTAGGGATGGATGGATCTGTACATCGTCTTATGTTTTTTTTAGTACCTTCACAGTCCTGTTTCCTTGTCCTTGAATTGATCTAGGAGTTGCTGGTATTCTTCCTTTTGGGTCCATTTAACTTGATCAAAGTCTTCTTCTGATGCGAAAGGCATATCTTCAAGAGAGAATTTATGAAGAGTTTGTATGATCTCATCATGTGCCTTGTCATTCTTGACAGGGTGATTATCTTCTTGCACATGGGTTTTAGCCACTGGTTCATTCAGGAGACAGCCTATTATTCCATCTTTCAAAGGTAATTCTATAAAGGAAAGGTCCATCTCAATATTGCCACCCAACATTGAAGCAAATTTCCTAGACAACAACATTCCCCACATATCTGGGATGTCTACTATCATGATGTCAATGTGGATCACTTTCTCAAGGTATTCTTTAAGGGAGATTTCCACATTCTCGACTACTCCATGTGTGGGTATGGCTTTAGATTTGAAACCACACACATTCCTGTAACAACATGTGACCTTCAACCCCAATTGTTGCATGAATTTAAAAGGAATTATGTTGGCACCTGCCCCTGTATCCAACATGCAGTTGTTGAGGCTCTTGTTGTTCATTACCAAAGTCATGAAGAAGGGGGGGTTTTCACCATATTGGACCTTGAAGTGATCAGCTTGCAACATGATAGGGGGGTCCATGGGTCCATATGATCCTTGGAAGATATTGTCAAAACGCTCTTTGATAGATGGCACCTTAATGACTTCTCTTAGGGGAATGGTTACATGCATCTTAGATAGCGCCCCTTCAAAGTCAAAGTTTAGGTCAACCTTCTCAGTCTTGGGTGTTTTAGGAAGGAGCACATCCAAACAAGGGGGTTTTGTTTGTTCATCGGTAGGTTGGCTCAGTTTCTTTCTTCTATACACCTGGAATTCTTGTTTCTTCAACTTTTCTTTTGATTCTTGTTCTAGGTTGTTTATTACTGCCATCCTATCTTTCTTGCCTGCTTCTCTTATGGCCTCTTGATGTTCTTTAGCGGTGATATTTATCTGAGGTCCTTCCATGAAATGGCCTATATTGTTTACTTGTTCATGGTTATTATCACTGTAAGGACATTCATGCTCCCAATGGGCTTCACTTCATTCAAGGCACCAAAGGTTTTCATTAACAATGTTTGTAGGGGATAAGGTGTTTGGAACCTCTTGCTCATTCTTTGGCTTATAAAATTGGTTCCCTTTTTGAAACTACCCTTTGTACGGGACCCTGGGTGCTTGGCTTTGGGATCTTTCCAAGTTTTCAATCCTATTCATCATTTGTTCTTGATTATTCATGATGCCATCCATAGAAGCTTGCAACTTGCCTATACTAGCACAAAGGTCTGAGGTGGGCTCAGTATTGTGGACTATCTTTGGTTTGGTGTCCACTTTCCCCCTTGGATTTGTGAAGGGCTCAATTTTAGATGAGAGGAGGTTGGCCTCAATTCTAGTAGCGAGCTCTTGGGATTCTTGAATTGACTAGGGGGTTTTGGCCCTGAGGAGATACCCTAATTAGCCATTGAAAGACTTGGTGTAGATGTGGACAAGGTAATCATTTTTCGGGTGATGGCTAGCAGGGATCTTTTGCAGAAAGGTCTCAAACCTAGTATGGAATTCCCGAATAGACTCATTTTCATGTTTCCAAAGGTTATTTAGTCGAGTAAGAAGCATGTTAGGGTCTTATTTGATACTCCACCTCTTGATAAAGACCTCTTCTATCTTGTCCATGGTTTTAATGATACCATATAGAAGGCTCAGGTACCAATGTCTTGAAGCATCGTAGAGGGTAGCAGAGAACAACTTCATGACTAATTCTTCAGCATCATCACTAATGGGATGAAGCTAAAAAAACTCCCAAAAGCTGCTCATGTGGTCTTCGACACTAATTGCATCAGTACGGTAAATTTAGGCAACCATTTCTCGTACTTGGCTAGCATTTGCCTAGGGTAGCCTGGTATGGCTGACATGTCTAGTGGTTTGAAGAGAGTAGATGACCATTTTCTTTGATTGTTGGTCAGGTTCGTTGTAGCGGTCTGAGAACTAGACATGATTTTCAAAGGAAGACTCTTTCTGAAAAGTGATTTTACAATAGTAGAGTTCTTGGGAGGCTTCCTTCTGAAAGATAAAGGAGGATTACTGAACCTCTTTTTGGTTTGTGGAGTCACCAAATAGTTTACTTGAAACTACCAAAGAAAAGGGAAAACACTCTAGTGGAGTCGTGAGGTAAGCTTGTAAGATAATGACTCTAGAGGCAAGGCTTACCAAAAAAGTGTCGTTTGAGGACGGTTTGACTCAGTGTTCCTCGACAACGATGCCAAAATGTTATCGCGAACTTTGTAGCTAGGATAAAAGGCTTGAGTCTTGTAGGTCAAACTGGCGTAACAGGAACCCATCCCACATAATGTCACCATGATGGGAAGGTTATTTCTATTTAGGGAGGTGAGGCCCAGGGGAGACGTCCCCGGTGACCTGGGATTTTGAGGAGGCAAGAGGATAATAAGACAAGGATAAGTTTTCCCCCTTCACAAGTAACCACCAAACAGATAGTCCGGCCAAAGGCCAATTTAAAGTAAACCCCCCAAGAACTATACCTGCCTGGAACAAAGCAACAACAAACTGATGTATACAAACTATATCTCAATGGGGTTAGTACTTCATACATATGATTATCTGAATAACATATAAGAAATTGGCAATAAATGTTGATGACGTCAATGTTTATCAATAGCAATGAAAATTATAACATTTCACCAATAAATATTGGAACAATATGGCATTCAATGTAACCAATCAATACTTCATTCAATAAATGCCTTAACCATTACTCAATTGCTCATAAAGAAAACACCTAGCTGCATTAATGATATAATAACAAAGGTTGATGACAACACTTAGGGTTAGTAGATTAGCTTAATGTTAGGGTTAGTCGTTAGGTTTTTCAATTCAAAGATTTTGAGAGTGTTGTAATCAAGTTTCACTTCAACGTTGGAGGACTTTAGATCAGTGCCTTAGGGTTTATAGGAGTCAAAAGTGAAGGACGCAAAGGTTGAAGGAGTCAACAACCAAGAACTAGAGGGAAGAGTTCTGAGGTGTTGCTATGGCAAGGCCTCAGAATCAAAACCCTAGGGGAGAGAGGCTCACTCTGGTGTTGCTATGGCAAGGCCTCATAATCAAAACCCTAGGGGAGAGAGGCTCACTTTGGTGTTTCTATGGCAAGGCCTCGTGCTCTCTCCTCCTTTCTTGGATGGAAAAATGGCTAGCATAAAGATAAACTGAGATAGGAGGGTTTGATAAGACAAAGTGTTGTAGCAGCAAGGCTCCACTAGAAAACCCTAGAAAAATTGGCCCTAAAGTGTAGAAACCCTAGGCTTCAGGACATCTCCTTCTTCTCAGCTTGTAAAGGTACGACCAACAAAAGGGGAAGAAGAAGTAGGAGTGTAGCTATGGCTAGGCTCTTTCTTCCTTCTTCAATGGCTGAAAATTTCTCTATCAGTGGACATGAGACAAGGACCTACTTGTGTGCTTGTCACCTAGGGTTTTGATTCAACAATATTCATAAACATATGCAAGAAATTAAACTACAACCATTCATTAATAACTTTTGCAGAAAAATACTTACAATTCATCAAGAAATAACCATGCAAACCCTAGTTGTAACACCTTCCTTCAAGAGAAACACAATAAATGCCAAAAAAAGTATTCCTTCAACAAGTGTGCCTCACTAAATCAACCAAATACCCAAGAGAGGGCGCAAATTTCAGACCTCCTTATGGAGTGAATGAGTGATGATGAAAAAATGAAGGAGAAAATCCTCCATTTATACAATATCATGACCTAATTTTACTTTTTAGGTCATGTAAAAGGTCGACAAGGCCAAAATACTAAAATCATACTGTTTCAAATTAAATTGTCAAATTAAATCCTAAATCATGCTGAAAAGTGAGTAAAATCCCCTCCAAGGGAGACGTTAGCCCCTCTTTGGGCAGATGGGGTGTCCTGGAGAAAAACGCTAGCCCTCCTTGGGCCTCTCCAACCTTCCACACGTGCCACTGTTGCCTAGTCTGCCTCCCAAAATGTCCATGATGATGGGTATTTCATGGTCAAGGTGATGACGTCCTAGGCCTCCCAAGGCCAATGTTCCACTGAGAAAGGGTCATCCCCCTAGGTCAAGCTCTGTCGGGATGCCTCTGGTGGAACGTCCTCTTCTCCTCTTGTGCAAAGCTCTAGATCCATCTCTATCATGTATTTCCCTACTGATGGGGTCTCAGCATCCACCTGATGGGCTCTTTAGCCCCATGGAAGTCTAAAATGATCATCTCCCCATGTGTACCGGTCCAAGATAGCACCTGTACGTCGAGCATGGTCCTGCACATTAAAAGCTATGCCCTCCATGGGCTCATCAGTCACAGGGATCATAGCAATTCCAATCACATTTCATCATCAATATTAATAAACATATGCATAAGACACCTAATAGATCAGTCAATAGCTCATAGACGTCACACAAAAATACTATACAAGTCTGGGAAAAGGGTAAGACATCCTATTGGGCTAGTGTCCACTGAATAAGGGAAATTCTCGGAAGAGACCTCCTCCAAGCCATGTAAGTGGATGAATTGGTCAGGGATGCCCAAGCAGGTGGGTGAAATGAAGGCCAAGGATGAAAGATGTTACCTGTGGGCACCTTTGTAGAAGGCGAGTTGTACCTGTCATGGATGCAATTCTTTCCAAGCCCATTCATGCCTTTTATTCTTTTTGTTATTTCATTTTTTTTATTTCTTTTTTCTTTCTTTTTTTCTCAAGAGATAATCAGGGGACATTGCCCTAGCATGGTGATTAGTGGTGACAACGTTACCCACAAGTACTTTCACAGAAATGAGAAGGTTGGCTCGTGATGAGACCCCCTTTCCCTTGGCCATGCAACCAAAGGTCACTACCCTGGCGTGGTAACCAACTTATGGCAATGTCATACTGCTAGGTACCCATGGACCTAATAGGCTGGCTTGTGATGAGACCCCCTATCCTCTGTTTAGGTCTTGTTTTATTATTTTTTAGGGTCCCTCTTGTTTTTTGTTTAGAAGCCCTTTATTGCTTTCTCGGTGATCCCTGGGCGAAGCATCTCGAGGTTTTATTCTTAGGCTTTTATCTTTTACCAGCTTTCTTTTACCTTCTGGGCCTTTAGCCCCTTCTTCCCACTAGATAAGGTGCAACCCTAAAAATAGGTCAACCTAGTGCCCAGACAAGTGGAATGGGACAGGTGAGCAAGAAACAAGATGGAAAAGTGAAACTGTGAAGGGAGTGGACGATGACTTCTCAGAGACAACCCCAGTGGCTAACCAAAACAAACAGACACAGGCTTACTAAGACACCCTGTCAATCCCCAAAACATGGTCAAGTGGGCAAGTGTAAGATCCAAGTAGTTGTTAGAAATAAAAGGAATCAAATGCATACATTCAATAGTTTTGATGATCAAAGTGACACATACCATGATACCTGAACTAATTACCTCATGAAGCAAGAACCCTCTTTGACACAATACCAAGCAGATGGTGGTGGAGGCTGCTGCTGCTGACATGATATGGATGCTAGAAGAGAGAGAAGGTGGGACCTCCAGGGCCATGCTGAAGTCAATCCTACTCTCAGTACTCCATGTCTAGGACCTGTGGGCCTCGAGACATGATCTCCTCGTTATCCCTGAAAGTGGGGGATAACAAACACCATTTCCCCTCGTACCATCTTGCAAGTGTTCTTTCGAAATACAGTATTCACTCTTGCATCATCCAACTTGCTTACAAATATTAGTCTCCTGGTTTTGGAATGTGAAAAACCCCAGGGAGAGTTCTAATCCTTCCATCTTTTAGCAGCAACTTAACCCTTCCACGTCCCATGATTTTGGTTGTCGAGTCATCCCCTAGGAATACATCACCACCATCGTATTTTTCATATTCAGAGAACCACTCCCTGTGAGGAGTCATATGGTATGACGCACCTGATTCGATCAACCATACATCACGATCTACATGTGTAGATATAGATGCTAGGTAAACATCACCTCCTTCTTAAGTGGAGGTTTTTTCCTCTGTGGAAGAGGTACTATCAGGCCCCTTTGGTTTATCAACCTTATTACACTTGCAATCTTTCTTATAATGCCTTGTTTTACCACACTTCCAGCATTTCCTCAAAGATTTTCCTGGAGATTTAGATCTACCTATAGATTTAGGTCTCCCCCATGAAGACTTACCGGGATTCTTGTCTTGGGTATGACCTCTTACAAATAAAGAATTTGTGCTATGACCATCCATGCTTTTCCACCTCATCTCTTCAGATAACAAGGATGAAACTACATCCTCATACTTCAATGTGGATTGAGTGGTACTACCAATTGCTACAACCAGATTATCCCAAGAGTCTGGCAAATAACATAACAAAGTAATACACTTATCTTCTTATGCAATCGTAATATTAACAGAGACAAGTTGACTTACCAGAGTATTAAAGGCATTTAGATGTTCTGTCACAGAATCTCCATCTTCCATCCTAAGATGATACAACTTCTTTCGAAGAAATAACTTGTTTACCAGGGACTTTGATTGATACAAATTCCCTAACTTATCCCATAGTTCCTTGGTTGTAGATTCTCTCGAGACATTCAACCACACTGAATTTGCCAGGCAAAGTCGAATAGTACTCCTTTCTCTTCCATCCAACTTCTCCCAATCTTCCTTCGACATACTAGTAGGTGGTGTACTAGTAGTTAGTGTACTAGTAGGTTGTGTACCACTCGATTGTGTGCCAGTAGGTTGCGTACTAGTAGGTTGTGTACCAGGATCCACAACGATCCATTGTTCTTTGTCTACAAGAAGTTCCTCCATCTTGAGATTCCATAGCTCAAAGTTCTTACCATTGAACTTCTCTATCTCGATTCTAGATGAGCTCGCCATTCCTCTTTCTATACTCGAATATCCATTGCAAAATCTCTCACTAAAACCAGGTTTATCACAGACCCAAGATAAACTTGATCTATCAAGACTGAGCCAAACCCTCAACAACAAAGGCGTCCCTCTGAAGCCAAAAACAAGCTCTGATACCACATGTAAGTTTCAAACATGTGAAGTAAAGCAATGCATATATATTCTTAAATAAAACAAAAATTAATCAATGGATCATTCACATAATACATAAAGATTTATACCGGAAACCCTCAACTAGGGAAAACCTTTCTTATATTCATTATATTGAATTTCACCATTCACCATACAATATATACAATGTTTTTAGGCATTTCGTAGATACCAAAACCCTAATCCCTTAATCTGGGATTAATTTATAAATCCGCTAAAAATAGCAAAAACCGCCCAAAAAAAAATTTGGGGGCGTTGCGTGTATCCAGGGGGAGCCATACCTGGCCCCCCATGGGACCCCCCTAGGAAGTGCACAACACACATGAAACAAAGAGCACTACTGTAGGGATCGTCAGATGCAGTTATCGAATCTAACGTGCCCACACACACACATGCAAAGAATATAACACATACCCAACATGCAGGACAAGTCTACAATATCTATGACATTTTACTATGGTTGAACATGTTTGACTATGGTGGACCATGGTCGATTATGGATAACAATGTATGGTTATGTTTGACCATGGTTTACTATGATTAACTTTTGTTGGCCATGGTTGATTATGTTTGACTATGATTGAATTTGATCAACCATGACTTACTTTGGTTGAATTTGGTTGACTTTGCTGACCATGTTGAAATATTGTTTTCCATTGTCGACTATGTTTAATTTTGGTCGACTTTGCATGAATATGTTTGAGTATGGTTGAATATGTTCGACTATGGTTCATTCAAATAATTATGGTTGATTGTGGTTAGCCATGGTGGACTATGTTTGAAGAGGGTTGAACATGGTTGATTATAGTTCACATTTAGTTGATCATGTTTGACCATGTTTGATTTTGGTGAACTTTGCATGAATATGTTTGACTTTGGTTTAATATGCTTGAGTATAGTTGATTCAAATAATTATGGCTGGTGGACTATGTTTGAAGAGGGTTGAACATGGTTGATTATAGTTGACATTTAGTCGATCATGGTTGACCATGTTTGATTTTGGTCAACTTTCCATGAATATGTTTGAATTTGGTTGAATATGTTTGAGTACGATTGACTCAAATAATTATGGTTGATTACAGTTAACCATGTTGGACTATGTTTGAAGAGGGTTGATTGTGGTTGATGATGGCTGATTATAGTTAACATTCAGTTGATCATGGTTGAAACTATTTGACTATGGTTGATCATGGTTGATTTTTATTGACTATGGTTGATAATTCTTGACCATGGTTCACTATGGTTCACCATGTTTGACCATGATAGACTAGTTCTCCATGTTTGACCATGGTCAACCATACTCAACCATGTTCACCATGTTTCACCACATTATGAAAGGAGGTTGATATATTGATATATGATGGTTCACATAGTCAACCATGGTTCACCGTGTTTGACTATTGTTGATTTTGATAAATGTCTCACCATAATCAACCATGGTTATTGATAAATGGGTCTCCTAAGGAAAATAATAAAATAAAAGTTATAAATTTTCAAAGGAAGAAAAAGAAAACGACTTATTTTAATTGTATTTTCAACTTATCTCCTTATATGTTTACTCAAATTTCAACTATAGGCATTTGTCAAATGTAGAGTTAAATTTCACATCCAACAAGTACCCACTCTACATTGTTATGATAGACTCACAATGAGATACAATGAAAATACATGAAAAAACATGTTTCTCTTCAAGAAAAATGTGTTTTTTCATGTATTTCTAGTGTATCTCACTGTGGGTCTTTCAAAAGTATGCAGAGTGGTACTCATTGGAATCAAAATTTAACTCCTGCATCCAAGGAGTGCCTAAGAAACATGTTTTTTTCATATATTTTCATTGTATCTCGTTGTGTCTATCAAAAGGATGTGAAGTGGGTACTCGTTGGATACAAAAGTTAACTTTGCATCCGATGAATGCTTGCACTTGAAATTTGAGTAAAATTATGAGATAAGTTGAAAATATGACGAAAAAAAGTAGTTTTATTTCTTTTCCTATAAAAATATTTACCTTTATGGTTGACATCATCATATTGAATCCTATTGGTTCATTTAAAATTGATTTTGATAATACATTTTTTGTTTTGAGGCCTATTTTTATTTCAAAATTCTCTTAATGCATGGTTGACTAAAATTTGTCAATGTTTGACCATGGTTTTCCATAGTAAAACATGTTTAGATATGGTTGACCATGGTTGAATTTGAATTACTATGGTTGTTTATAGTTGAATGTGGTTGACCACAAGTGACCATGGTTGGCCATGGTTAACTGGGTGATCATGGTTAACCATGTTTTAATATGGTTGATTTTTGTTGTCCATAGTTGATTTTGGTTAGCCATTATTCACTATGGTTGACTTTGGCTTACCATGGTCAACCATGTTTAAATATGGTTGATCATGGTTTATTTAGGTTGACTATGATTCACTTTGGTTGACCATGTTTGGATGTGGTCAGCCATGGTTGACTATAATTTACCATGCTAATTATGTTTAACCATAGTTGACTATGGTAATGTTACATTGCATTGTTTATTTTAGTTAAATTATGTCAAATAACTACATTCCTCAATGGTTATGTTTCATTTTCACATCCATAAAGGATTTTATCACATTGCGATGTTCTTCAAGACTTATGTTGGATTATAACATTCCTTGATGGTTGTGTTACATTGCGACGTTCATTTTCATTTCCTTATGTCGAATTATTGCATTTCCTTTGTTGACTATAGTTCACTTTGGTTTACCATGGTTGGCTAAAGTCGACTATGGTTCACTTTGGTTTACCATTCTTGGCCATGGTTGACTACATTTGACCGTGTTGATTATGTTTAACCATAGTTCACTATGGTAATGTCACATTATGACATTCATATTTGTTCACTTATGTCAAATTGCTACATTCAACAATGGTTGTGTTGCATTTAGACATTTACCAAGGATTTGATCACATTGTAACATTTCTCAAGGATAATGTTGGATTATGTCATTCCCTAATGGTTGCATCGCATTGCGACGTTCATCTTCCTTGCCTCATGTTGAATTACTACATTCCTTTTCTTGAGTATGATTCACTTTGGTTTACCATGTTTGGCCATGGTTAGCCATAGTTGACTACGGTTATGTCGAATTACTACATTCCTTTTGTTGACTATGTTTCATTTTGGTTTACTAGATTTGACCATGGTTGACTATGGTCAACCATGTTGATTATATTTAACCATAGTTGACTAGGTAATGTCGCAGTGTGACGTTCATCATAGTTCACTTATGTCAAATTGCTATGTTCATCAATGGTTGTGTCACATTTTGACATCCATCAAGGATTTTATCACATTGCAATATTCCTCAAGGATTGTCTTTGGATTGTGACGTTCCCCAATGGTTACATTGCAACGTTCATCTTCATTTCCTTAAGTTGAAATATTGCATTCATCAATATTTATATTGCATTGTGATGTTATTAACGGTTTTGTTTCCTTGTGACATTCCTTAAGAGTTATGTTGGCCATGGTTTGTTATGGTTGACATTGGATTACTACAGTTGACCATAGTTGACTTAGGATATCAATGATTGACTTTGGTTGACCTTGGTTAGCCATGATTGACTATGTTTTACTATAGTTGACCATGGTTGTCTATGGTTGACCACTATTAACCATGGTTTACTTTAGTTGTCCATGGTTGGTCATCATTAACTATGGATGACCTTAGTTAACCATGTGTTAATATGGTTGACTTTGGTTGGCCTTAGTTTGCTATGGTTGATGTTGACTTACTATGGTTGACTTAGGTTTTTTATGATTCACTTTGGTCAACCATGGTTGGTCACGGTTGACTATGCTTGACCATGTCAATTATGTTTAACCATAGTTGACTATAGTAATGTCACATTGCAACATTCATTTTGGTTGAATTATGTTGATTTGTTATGTTCCTTAATGGTTGTGTCACATTGTGACAACTATTATCGCAGGATTCATACTTGTGGAAAATCTCCAACGCAAGTCCCCAAATCTGTGTAACTACAAGATATTCTACCACTGTCACCTTAGTAAGAAATCATCTCGTTTTAGTGATGGAGGAGATCCACCACAATGAATGCTTACCCGATGACTTCAAGGGATCAAAGTAGAAATTGTTTTAGCCAAGCCTATGCTAGGATATTTAGACACTTAGGATTTAATTAAGATCTACTTGGTCTAATGTGTCATTATGTAAAAGTGTGTTTCTTAGTGTGTTTCTTTAGTATGCATTAGTATGCATTTGTAGTTAGGAAATTTGATGGTCACGATATGTTCTCGACATAGAGTGATCTGATGGTTCATGTTCTCCTTGATCTTAACAACTACATTGATCCATGGCTTAACACCTAATTGGTCCATGATCTTCATTTAACGAGCATGGAGGGTCATTCACTGATGATTGATAGTGAGAAACTCTCTTGTAAATCTCTTTGTAATCTTTTTATTTTGCATTAATAAATTTCTCCAAGTGGCCACATTGGCTCGAGCCGTGGATGTTTCCGTGTAGGAGTTTTACCACATCAAAATATCAGTTTGTTGATCTTTGATATGGTTGTGTTAGTGGTTATTGAAGGTGTTTGTCCTCTGTTGGAATACCTGTGTTGTTGAACATGGTATCGGAGCCTGTTTGAAGACCCGCTCTCGTTGTAGATCGAGATCATGAATCCAAGTTACCTCATCTCTATTTTGTGCCATTTTTGTACATTTCTGTGTGGAGAGGATTGTTCCATTGCTTTTGGAGTGCTTGTTTATGTCAGAAACATTTTTTATTTCACTCGAAAAGGTTTCAATTTTCCCAAGATACGACCATTTTAGTCAGATTCGGAGCAAAAAAAAATTCTTGTGTGAAAATAGTTTTTTATGAGCACGCTCTCCCAGGTCATCTTCCACAACAACAACACCCCCAATCCTCCTTCTAAACAATACAATATGTTTTGCTAGCTCACTTGGTTAAAAGTTGTCTCATTAAGTAAGAAGTTTTGAGTTCAAGTCTCTTTTTTGTTACTTTTTTTTGAAAAAGTTCATGCATCCATTGTAAAGTGTATTTCACTTCAAGTATAAAAGTGAATCAATATAAGTAGCTTTAATATTTTATTTTAAAGTTATTTATTTTGCATGCAACTTTCTTTTATAAAGTAACTTCATCGTAAAAGTGATTACCGCTTCTTTTTATAAAAATGGGTCACATCATAAAGCAACTTATTTGTAAAAGTGAGATTATTTGGAGGGGTATCATCACGTGGACCAAATTCTACTTGCCACGTGGCTCTTTGGTTACTGTGTATGATCTCTTTTTTTTAAATAGCATAACATTCACATCTGAAGTCCGTTTTCACTGTCATTTTTTAAAACAACCTAATTTTTCAAGATCCAATCTAAGGGATTAAGTCTAAAATATTGGGCATAATCCATCAAATGTGCAAATTACATAGTAAATCACACTCCCACAAAGGATCTTAAAAATATAACACCGGAAGAAGATTGGAATAAAATTAAACCAGATGTAATTCACTTATGTATATTTGGCAGTCGACCATGAGCTTACATTCCTGATGAGAAAATGAAAGTGTTGAAGCTTAAATGTGAAAAAGTGTATATTTGTTGGTTATTTTGAAGATGTCAAAGGTTGCATACTTATTCAACCACATTGTAATGAAATTATTATTAGAATATAAGTTAAATTTGATGAAAATATATTGGTCTGCGAGCCTAATTCATCGATTGTTCCTTCTTCAACCTGTGAACCATCTTCGACGTTTGTGCCTTCTTTTGTTTTTAGTCTGGTTTATTCTTCAAATGATGATGGTGAGGATGAAAATACACCTCCACCTTCCTACCTTCCTCCAGATGAGTCCATTAAACTTGAACTAGCACCAACACCGTTTCTTCCTAGATGAGTCTGTTCAACACAAAAAGCATCTGATGATCTTGTCGGTGATCCTTCAAATTAGGGTCAAACACGTTCACAGTTCCAATGGGCCTCTTCTCTTTTGGCTCAAGTTTTAGAGAATCATGATCCAGAGACATTTACAGAAGCTTCAGGTCATCCAAATTGGGATACAATAATGAATGAAGAGTATCGTTCTTTAATGAAAAATGATACTTGAGATCTTGCACCTCTTCCAAAAGGAAGAAAACTTGTCAGATGTAAATGGGTCTATAGAACTAAGTATGCATCAGATGGAAGTGTTGAAAGGCACAAGGCTCAGTTAGTTGCCAAAGGATTCTCCCAAGTTGGATGAATTGATTATAATGAAACATTTTCCCCTGTAGCAAAAATGGATTCCATCTGCCTTGGTCTTGCCCTTGTTGTCTTACATAAATGGGAGGTCCATCAGATGGATGTTAAATACACCTTTTTGCATGGGGATTTGCACGAAGAAATATACATGGAACAACCTCCTGGCTATGTCCAAAATGACTCTATCCTTGTTTGTCGCCTTAAGAAATCGCTTTATGGTCTTAAGCAAGCTCCCCGAGCTTGGTATGCCAAAATGAACATCTTTATTATTGACACATGATCTTTTAGATGTCATTCTGATCCTAATGTCTATACCAAGAAAGTAGGAATCCATCTCATAATATTTGTCCTTTATGTTGATGACCTTATCCTTATTGGTAGTGACTCAAAACTTTTAAACCATGTGAAAACCAACCTTAAGAAGAAATTTGAAATGTCAGACTTAGGATTTTTGTACTATTTCCCCGGCCTCCAATTTTTGCAAACCAATGAAGTAATTTTTCTTCCCAGTCTAAGTATGCTTGTAACCTTCTTCATCGCTTCCACATGGAACATTATAAACCAACCCTTTCTCCCTTCCAGTCTGGATTCAAGTTTTCTCCCAATTATACTTCTCCCGAAGTTGATGCCACTTTGTACCCTCAGTTAGTTGGTAGCCTCTTATACTTTATTCATACCCGTCTTGATCTTTCCTTTGTTATTGATATTTTTTCCTGGTATATGCAAACACCCCATGAAAGCCATTGGAAAGCAACTAAAAAGATACTCCAGTATGCCTGGGTTATAGTTCAATTTAGAATACATTAGAATTTAGGGGGGACTCCTTTAATGGTTGGTTTCACTGATTCATATTGGGTCAGAAACCCTGATGATTGGAAGTCTACTGCAAGTTATGTTTTCAACCTTGGTTCATGACCTATCACTTGGGCATGTAAGAAACAACATGTTATTTCACTTTCGTCAGTAGAAGTAGAATATCGAGCAATGGAAAATGCAAGTTAGGTAGCCTTGTGGCTTTGAAAGATCCTTTCAGAGTTTGGATTCCAACAACAATATATGACTAGCCTTTGGTGCGACAATTAGAGTGCCATCAAGCTCGCCAAATACCCAGTTCAACATCAATGCAACAAACATATCGAGCTACACATGCACTTCACCATAAATCTCATTCAAGATCGAGTTATTGAAGTTCTCTTTTTCCCTATAGAAGATCAAGTTGCGGGAATTTTCACAAAGTCTCTTACAGAAAATAAGTTTTCCAAACTTTGATCTATATTAGGAGTTCAAGAAGTTGTCATTAACGGGGGATAGGCTCTAATTCCTCCTTCATTCTCATATTGTGTCACTATTGTAAATCCTTCAATCCTATCCCAAGTTGTTCTTAAGGGGGTATGTTAGGATATTTAGACACTTAGGATTTAGTTAATATCTACTTGGTCTAATGTGTCGTTAGGTAAAAGTGTGTTTCTTTAGTATGCATTAGTATGCATTTGTAGTTAGGAAATCCAACGGTCACAATATGCTCCCGATATAGAGTGATATGACGGTTCATGTTCTCCTTGATCTTAACGACTACATTAATCCATGGGTTAACACCATATTGGTCCATGATCTCTATTTAAAGAGAACGGAGGGTCATTTTTCAATGATCGATAGTGAGAAACTCTCTTATAAATCTCTCTGTAATATTTTTATTTTACATTAATAAATTGCTCCAACTAGCCATGTTGACTGGGGTCATGGATGTTTTCCCGTAGGGTTTTTACCATGTCAAAATATCGATGTGTTGATCTTTGATCTGGTTGTGTGAGTGGTTAATAATGTGGTTTTCATCTTTTGGAATACTTGTATTGTCGAACAACCTACCACCCCCTTTCTTGATCACCTAATGATATGTCTAGGTCAAGGATAACTAAAAGGTAAAATATGTTGAGTACCTTCCTGGAACAAGAACACTTATAACATATATATGATGATTTACGAGTACAAGTATGAAAGTAATACCTCTTTAATACACTAGACAACAAAGATCACTATTGTTGTTATGAAATTGCAACGATTAACAATAGTGCAAGAACAACAGATAAATTATAACAACAACCAAAATTATATTGATGTTTTGGTAGTTGCGGGAGGTATTAACCTCCAAGTATAACATTTGTACTTAGAATAGAATATTCCAGAAGTAAGAGAACCATTAAAAAGATTTGTGGAAACCCTAGAAGAAAAGTCATCCCAAGGAGAATAATAATAAAGAAATAGAAAACCCCAAAAAGAAAAGTAGGATCCACCTGGGAAAATCACTTGGACAGGCTAGTATAAATAAGGAGGTGTCTTAGCTCATTTGGTCACACTCACTCACTCACATAGCTATTGCACAAGTTTAAGGAGTTGTAGTTGTAGCAGGTGGAGGCACAATTCTACAGAGAGTAGTGTAGCAGTTGTTGTGGAGTATTCTCAGTCTTTATGGGATCTCTCTTGTGTGCTTCTCTTGGTAAAGGCATGCTTCCATTAGTATAGGTACATTCTCTTGATATTGTGTTGTTGTTGCAGCAATGGTGTTTTTTGTTAAGGTTTATCTGTTGGTTCTAGTGAGGACTTTCCAGAATCATTCTATCTAAGAAAATTTTAGTGTGCTCGGGGGTGGAATATGTGAATTCCTATGGTTGGGTGACAATGATGTGACATGTCTATGGTTAAATGAGAATACCAAAATTTTAACATGGTTTCAAAGATAGTTTCCTTCGTAACCGTGTAACCGCTGGAAGGAAGATCCCCAGTTTCCCCCATTGTCAAGCTCGTTGAGTACTTACTAAACCCACTAAGAAGGTCGCCTAAGGAGGGCACATCTTTTCCCCGGATCAGATCTATAATCTTCCGAAGTTGAAGACCCAATGGGAGATGAGGCAACGCTAGTTGCAGTGTAATTTGTAGCACCAGTGGCAGTGCCAGTTTCAACACCAATTGCAGTTCCTTTGGTCTAGTGAAGTTTTTGGTAACTCGTTGAAAGGATGTTGAAATTATTCTTTCCCTAGATCAGCTCGCTAGCCATTCTTTTGACAGTTAGGGTTTTTGGTCTTGCAACAACAACAAACCCTAACCCAAGTTCGTTGGGAACTTTCAGTGAAGTGTTGGGCCTAATTTTTGGTTGTCCTAGTACGCCTTACCCTAGCGCATCTACAACTACCTTTAGATTGCAAGTTGGAGCACTTTAAAGTTTTAGGATTTGTCATTGACTGTCGTTGTTTGCCACTGTTGTCGGAGGTATGTACTTGTATATGTTTAAACTATATCACTATATTGAGAGTGTTTGTAGGAGAAGGGATATTTTTTCCAAACAACAATCGTAGATCCAGAGGGATCTCATATCCAACACATTCAGAGGAACAACGCAATCCAACTTTGACTTTTTTGATATGCCTCTAGTTGTTATGGAATTATTTTGATCTTATGAAATCTAGTTGTATTTTGATCTATTGAAGTTATGATTATCATACTAACCTATGTTCAAAGTTAAAGTTATAAGAAGTCTTTATTCAAAGTATTATATTGATTAAGGTTGAGATTTTAGATTTTATTTGCATTATATTCCCTAACTCAAAATTTTGTCAAGAAAGAATATTATCTTAGTACAGGGAACAGGTTGGAGAGAATACTTGTCATCTTGAGTGAAGGAGACTTGGAAGAAAATCAACAACACTCATTCTTGTAGATAAGACTCCAGGTTCCAGGTTTGATTTATTAAATTGAAAAGTTTTCAATTTGCACATATCAAGTTTGATAATTGCTACATTACAAGTAAACACTATAGTTGTGACAACAATCTTTGAATGGATTTATTAATGATAGATAGAATGAATACTTGATAGCATGAGAGTACTATTGGTATAAATTCTTATTGCAATTGTTTGCAAGATGAACTAACATCTCCTCTAGGAGATATTTCTTGTTTTTCTTCCAGGCGGGTCACCTAGGTAATGATATGATGATTACCATGAAACTATCTTCTATTCTTGTTAACATATATATGTTCTTATGAAAATGATATTATATTGGAAATACTTTTGATGTTGTTTCTCTTGTTCCTCTTGTCTTGGGTATGTTATCTTATAAATTCCATGGAGGTCACCATGAAGATATTGTTGTTCTTGTTTCTTGTTTCGGGAAGGTTACCATGGAGAAATGATTGCTCACAACATTGAAAGAGTGTTGTTCATATTTCTTATTATTGCATTTTTATTTTGTCTCTTGTTCCAGGAAGGTCACAATTCATAGCTATGAGAAGGAGCTATTGTGATGATTGTTCTCATTTTTATTATTATTATAAGACTATTATTCTTGTCTATTATTTTCCCTTGTTGTTGGTCTTGTTTCGGGCATGTCACAGGTGATAACTCCGAGGAGACATATAGTGACGGTTGCAGGAGGAAACATATTAGATGGTCTCTAGTTTGAGACATGGAGTAGGTTATCCAGATAAGAAGTTGTATACACGACCGTATACATCCATGCACCGAACAAATAAAGGACAAAGTTAAAACCTTTTGGAAAGAAGGAAACTTTTGTGAGATATAGAGTATCTCATATGGAGATTGATTGTAAGGAGAAGAAGGCTCCAAAGATGACCGAACAATTCCCTCTAGTGCAATTGATCACTCCTCAGATCATAAAAAAAAGTTAATAGAGCTAGAAGGGCCTCCCCAAAATCATTACAATAACTAGGAAGAGACCAACATGGTCCCATGATACTTTGCAGGATGCAAAAGGGATACAAATATGTGGCATTGATAAGCCATATCACGAGGAGGAGAAGATGGCTCCACCAATAGTGAGGTAGGCAACCCCACCAAGTACCATCTCAGAAGGAGCTAGATTTCAGAAGGAGTCAACCATCACGATCTAGTAGGGAGGAGCATCCTCCGCTAGACCATTCATACGATATTAGACTTCAAATGAGATCATCACATACAGAGGGAGAAGATGGATCCAGAGATTATATAGACTCAGAGCAAGTCAATATTTGGAGGGAGCACAAAGACTCAAAGTGAGCATGATCTCAGAGAGTGTCAGTGGCTTAGAGACTTTCATTCAGAAAGTATTCCTTCTCAGATTCACATGGGAGAGAGAGACGTCTTTCAGGACTGAAAGACATGTGCCATGAGTTGAGGAGGCTAGATCGAAGCTTCAAAGGCCTCGAGGAGATATGATACCTCTTGGGAAGATTCCCTTGTTTTAGTGGCAAAGGAGGAAGCCAATCAGAAGGATTGGGATATGTATTTTTCCTTGAGACCAGAAGGGAAGTCAGCGGTAACTTCCAAATTGATCTACAAGATCAAACATGTTGTTGATGGCAACATAGAGATATACAAAGCTTGATTTTTGGCCAGAAGATTCTCCTAGCAAGAGGTAGAAGATTATGATGAGACACTTGCTCCAGTAGCCAGAAGAAGTGTACATAGATACATGAGAAGGAGTCACATGTCTGCATATTGAATAAGTTTTTGTACGGGACTAAGTAGGCACCCAGGGCATAATATGCCAGATCAGATAGTTTCTTGATGAGCTTGGGCTTTACCAAGAGTAAAGAAGATTCTAACCTTTACTACAAGGTTGTGGATGGTGGAGTAGTGATATTACTATTGTATGTGGATGACATGTTTCTAACAGGGAACAAGAAACTCATCATTGAGTGAAAGAGAAAGATTGGATTAGAATTCGAGATGAAAGAGTTGGGTATGATGAATTATTTCTTGGATCTAGAGGTGTGGTAGAAACCGGATAATATTTTCCTGTGCCAAGGAAAATATGTTGTAGAGATTCTGAAGAAATTCATAATGATGGATTGTAAATCCACGGTGACAAATCTGAAGTTATTGAGTGATACATCTTCAGAGAAAATGGATGCCACCATGTATAGACAAATGATTGGTTCGTTGATGTACCTAACGAAAACTAGACCATATCTATGTTTTGCGATGAACACATTGAGTCTGTATATGGTCGAACCTAGAGGTGTTCACTTGATTGTAGCAAAACATGTGTTGAGGTACCTAAAAGGTACAATTGAATATGGACTCAGATATGTTTTGTATCGTGATATAAGTCTGCAAGGCTTTACTGCTTCAGATTGGGTCGGTAGTGTTGCAGACCAGAAGAGTACATCTGGATGTTGCTTAAGTTTGGGATCAACTATGATCTCATTGTTTAGTAAGAAGTAGACTAGTGTGGAACTCAGTACAGCCGAGGCACAGTAAATATCATCGTGTTCACCTTGCAGTGAAGCAGTGTGGTGTCGGAAGCTGCTTGTAGGATTGTTTGATCTCGAGTTAGAGGTGACTTGTATCTGGTGTGACAACCAGAGTTGTGTGAAGTTGTCATAGAACCTGGTGTTTCATGACAAGTCCAAGCATATCGAGATCATGCACCATTATATCAGAGATATGGTGCAGAAGGGAGTAGTGAAGCTCTAGTATGTCACTACAAATGAGTAGATAATAGATGTGTTGACCAAGCCTCTGTCAAGAGTGAAGATTGTTTACTTTAGGGACAATCTTGGTGTGGTCCAGAAGGACTTCCCTAGTAAGAGGGAGTGATGAGTTACATATACGATTCCAGGGCAACAACATCAGCATGTGGCGGTAGCAGTGGGTAGTCATTCACAGGCACGTTATTTACTATGGCACCAGTCAGCATGACCTCGCACATGGTCAACAAATATTGAGCCTTCGAGGATGGCGAGTTTCCCATATTTTCAAGCTAGAGGACCAACCCATGTGGTTGGAGGTGTTTTCTATCCTTGGGTTAGATGGGTAGTGTGTGCGCACTACATCACCTAATCCTTGTGATTAGATGCTTGTCATTGTGGACCAGATTCTTGGTGTGCTAACCAAAGGTTACTAGTTATGTATGAACTAGATACCAGATTTTGTGTGAGCTGGTGAGTGATTCAGTCTCCCTACTTCAACAGGGTTCTGCGACCTCTCGGTCTCTAGATCGTTCTCTTCCCTGAGTCGAAATGGCCCTTCGGGCTCCAGCTGGAATCCTTTGGATGGATTCACAGGTCCCTTCGTCCTCTGGTATAGGTCTTGAGGAAACCTGCGTGTGCCTCCTTTTTTCATTTCGGGGTTTCGGGAATTCGTGAGCTGAGACTCCATGTCTCCTGACTCCTGGTCTCTCGAACACCCGAACCCAAAAATGCCGAAGTCTACCCGTGACCACGTTCCACCTTTCAAGATTTCGGAATTTGCAATTTCGCGATTCCAACGGCAGACGGTTCTTGGCCCTTCAACCTCCTGACTCCCGAAATGCCTTAAAGGCTTAACGGGCTTTGGCTCCTCCCTTAGCCTTCGTCCACGTGACCACAACTCTGTGTCCACACACTTAACGCCAAAGCACTATCGACTTTCGTGATTCGGAGAATCGCGGTGCAAGTGCTCCCCTGTTTTTTGTCTTTCGAAATCTTGCTCCACGAAATGATGAACTGGCTTGGCGTTCGTTCTTTCAGGGTATTGCGATTCAGGGAATCACAATGCAAGGGTCCCTCCTTTCCCCTTTTGAACCTCTGGTGGCCGAAATGCCGAAATGGAAAAATGCCAAAATGTTCCAACACTTATCCCTTCGGGTTTTTGTGAATCGCGACTTCGGGTTTTGCGATTTCGAGAAATCTGGTTACAAGGGATATCTCTGTCCTTGGGAACCCTCGGTGGCCGAAATGCCGAAATGAAGAAATATCCTGGCGTTCGATCAACAACTCACCACGATCCCTAGGATCGACGGTTTCGGTCGAATCGCGATTTCGCGGTTCAGGATTCTGAAAGACAACAGTCTCCATCTTTCCAACTCGTGGTACCCGAAATGCCGAAATGGGCATCGAGAAACTCTTGCCACTAACCTCCTCGCAACTCCTCTTGATCCAATGGCCTGCGGGGTTTCGTTGTTCCTCCTCGAGGATTCTGCACCGTCCGTTCAGATCTTTGAACTCCCCTCACTTGGATCTACGCAACATTAAAGTCTGTGCTCCTTCTTCCAATCGGATGATCCACGGGAACTTCCACAGCGATCCAATGCTCGATGACGTTCTTCCTCTTGAGCTTTTACTCGATTCCAACTTAGAATATTTTCTATGTCTACGACGACTCAACCTTCGTTCCTTCTAGGGAATGAATTCCTGGTCTCGACAACACCTTCCGAAGTGTTATCCCTCTTGAGCTTTGTCTGGTTCAGACTTCGATCTCCCTTGCACTCCTTGCGTCTAAGGGATTTCGATAACTCAGATCCATGGTGTTCCTCTCTGGCTCGATGCACACCTTGCAGAGCTTCCAATGAAGAGAAACAATTGAAACTAGGAAAATTCACAGTTCCATCCACTTGTTCATGAAAACAGAAAATAACAGGAAAATGCACACAGTCCAAACACCATACATTTGGGTCAATTTTCCATTCTATTATATTCACAAGTGCCCACTGGCTACACAATACATTCAAAATTACAGTCACTCAAAATATTGAGATCTCCTGCTAACTCACAGTTCTCTCTTACCGCTCGTTTCTCTCTGTATTCCCGCTCTCTCTAATTGGGTGTGTCAACTTCTACATAACTCAAAGATGTTTCTAGGGTTTCCCCTGGTTACTTTCCTACTCTAAGATTCATCCTATGCTATCTTAGTTCAGTTGCATGCCAGAGCCGAAGTGGAAACTCCTTCTCTGTTTACAATTTTCAAAACGTGCCTCAAAGGGTAAAATTCGACATCGGTTCAAGCGTGCCTCCAAAGGTGAATTCCGACACTGAGTGAAGAAGGCGGATTTCAAAATCAACTGCAATTGTCAACATTGAATTTCTGGAAGAACTCACACGTGTTGAGTGGTCCTGCCTCTGTGCGCTTGCCAACGATGCTCCTGCATCATACTCCCCTTGACAAAAATTCATGGACTCCTGTCCATGAGCTCCTCTACTAGTTTTCCCTGCTTCTGGATAGCAGTTTCATTTTCCCAAATGGAATATTCTATTGGGTGTCCTTTCCATTTGACCAGATATTCAAAATAAGTCTTCCTCCTGGTCTTCTTGCCAATCCTCTGATCAACAATTTTCTCCATCTGCGGATTTTCTGCCACAGGCATCTATTTCTCCCACTGAATCTTTCCTTGATCTTCTGACCCTTCTGTGTCATCTTTCTTGTAAGGGTACAGGTCTGAGACATTGAATATGGGTGAAATGCCCACACCATCTGGCATCTCGATCTCATAGGCGTTTGCATCAAACTTCCTCAAGATCTTACAGGGTCCTATCTTCTTCATCTTCAATTTGTTATATGTTCCCCTAAGGAACCTTTCCTTCCTGAGATGTGCTAAAACCTGATCTCCCACTTCAAATTGAAGTTCCCTGCGATGTTGATCAGCTCTGTGTTTGTATTTCTGATTATAACTCTGTAATTGTTCTTTGATCCGACCATGGAGTCTCTGCATCTCAGCATCAAAATCCTTTGCTCCAGCGCTTCTGATCTCTCCCTGTTCCAAGTCCCTTAACTTAGACACTCCCCTGGGTTGCATTCCATAGAGTATTTGGAACAGGCTCCTTCCAGTGCTTCTATTTGGTGAGTCATTGTATGCAAATTCTGCTTGTGGCAGAATCTAATCCCACTGGTTATGGTGTTTAGTAACCAGGATTCTCAATAAGTTTCCCAAACTTCTATTTACCACCTCAGTCTGCCCATCTGTCTGAGGGTGATAAGCTGAGATGAAGGACAAATCTGTCCCCATCTTCTTCCACAATGTCCTCCAAAAGTGACCAACAAATTTTGTGTCTCTGTCTGAGACAATGCTCCTGGGTAGGCCATGAAGTCTCACAACTTCTTTGAAAAACAAATTTGCAACATGTGTTGCATCACTGGTCTTCTGGCATGGGATGAAATGTGCCATATTTGAAAATCTATCCACCACCACAAATATGGAGTCAAATCTTCTTTGTGTTATTGGCAATCCTAACACAAAATCCATGCTTATTGCATCCCAAGGCCTCTCTGGTATTGGCAATGGTTGATACAATCTAGTGTTCTGTCTTTTTCCTTTTGCATGTTGGCAGATTCTACATCTGTTCACCAACTTTATCACATCTGTTCTCATACCTAGCCAATAGTACGAGCTGCTCAACTGTGCAAAAGTTTTATCATGGCCGAAGTGTCCAGCCAATCCTCCATTGTGCTTCTCCTTAAGAAGATTGTCCCTCATTGAGCATCTTGGTATGCACAATTGATTTCCTTTGAACAACAATCCTTCCTGAACCATATACTTTGTCCATTGACTTCTATCTCTCAGTACATGGCTTGTACATGCTTCGTAGGCCTCCTTGAAATTTGTATCATCACAATAAATATCCTTAAGGTGTTCAAACCCCAAGGTCTTCACCTGGAATTCCTATAGAATTAAACATCTCCTGCTTAATGCATCAACAACCTTGTTAGTATTCCCAACAATATGTTTTATGACAAAAGTAAAATTTTGCATAAATTCAACCCATTTTTCATGTCTTTGATTCAATTTTTCTTGTCGGGTTATGAATTGTAAAGCTTGGTTATCGTTGTACAAGACAAACTCTTGCGGGACAAGATAATGCCTCCATTTCTTTAATGCTTGAATTATGGAATAGCACTCCTTGTCATATGTGGAGTATTTCCTCTTAGTCTCATTCAGCTTCTCACTAAAATAGGCAACATGTCGATTGTCCTGACTCAGAACTACTCCTATTGCAACTCCACTTGCGTCACATCTTACCTGAAATGTCTTTTCCAAATTTGACAAGACCAGAATTGGTCATTCTATTATCTTCTCCTTCAGTATATTGAAGCTCTTTTCAGCCTCCTCTGTCCATTTAAAAGACTTGTGCGACTTCTTCACTATATCCATCATGGGTGCACAAATCCCACTGAAGTCTCTAATGAACTTTCTATAAAAACTTGCTGAACCATGAAAGCTCCTTACCTCGAACATGCTCCTTGGTGACAGCCATTCTCTGATCGCTTTCACCTTCTCTGGATCCATCTTCAGTTCATTCGAAGAGACCACAAAACCCAAATAAATGAGTTATGTCTTCATAAAAGAGGATTTCTTCAAATTGATCAGCAGCTTCTCTTGGTGTAGCCTTATCATTACTAGCGTTAGGTGCCTCAAATGCTCCTCTTTAGTCCTGCTAAAGACCAGTATATCATCCAAATATACAACCAGGAACTTGCTAATGAAATCTTTTAGAATTTCATCATCAACCTCATAAAAGTGCTCGGGGCATTCGTTAAGCCAAATGGCATAACTAGCCACTCATACATGCCTTCATTCATCTTAAAGGCTATTTTCCATTCATCACCTTCTCTCATCCTAATCTGGTGATATCCACTTTTCAGATCTATCTTAGAAAATAAATTTGCTCCACTTAAACAATCCATTAAATCATCCATTCTTGGTAAAGAGAATCTGTACCTGATGGTGATCTTGTTGATGGCTCTCGAGTCTGTGCACATTCTCCATCCTCCATCTTTCTTTGGGCTTAACACAGTTGGTACTGTGCATGGGCTCAAACTTTCTCTGACTAAGCCCTTATCCAGCAACTCTTGGACTTGGTTCTTCACCTCCTCATTTTCTCAAGGTGTTAATCTGTACGTTGCCTTGTTTGGCAGGCTTGCTCCTGGTATCAAGTCGATATGATGACTGATACTCCTGATGGGTGGCAATGAGTTTGGAAGCTCATCCACCACTATATCAACAAAATTATCCAGCAGCTCCTGAACTTCTTTAGGTAGATCATTCACTGATGTACTTGTAAGGATGACTCTGGGCTTCCTCACCACAACAAACTGCATCTCCTCTTCTTCCTTGACTTCTTTCAGAAGTTCCTTCCCGATCATGAGAAGTATGCTTGTGTTGGCTTCCTCCTTCACTCTCTTCTCCTCCATTGGCAACAACATATGCATCCTACCATTCTTCTCCAATGTATATGTATTACTTCTTCCATCGTGAATGATATTTCTGTCAAACTGCCATGGTATTCCCAACAGAATGTGGCATACGTCCATGGGAATTACATCACATAGGATTTCATCTTTATATCCTCCTATTTTAATTTCAACCAGACATTGTTTAGCGATCATTACCTGGTGTCCTTTTTGCAGCCATGAGACTTTGTATGGCCTCGGATGTGCAGTTGTCTTTAGCTCCAATTTCTCCACCATCTCTGTGGATACTAGGTTGTCAGTACTCCCACTGTCAATGATTACCTTGCATACTTTATCCTTAGTCTTGCAAGTTGTCCTAAAGAGACTGTTTCTCTGCACTGACTTTTCAATTTCTGCCTCTGGTTTTAAGAGAAATTTTCTCAACATCAGGGATGCTCCATCCTCTGCTCCTTCTGCCTCAACATCTCTTCGTTGTGCTTCTGAAATGTGGGCTTCTCCTCCTTCCTTCTTCTTCTCAAGACATTTCCAAGACATGTGCCCTACCTTTCCACAGTTATAGCACCTTACTCCTCCTCTACCTCTTCCTCTAGAAGAGTTTCTTCCACCACTCTGTCTTCCTTGTGAACTTCCTCCTCGTTCCGAGTGATTGTGTGGTTTCTCAGCCTCGTCCTTAGACTGATGTACTATGTCACGGTTAAATCCCTTACTTTTGCTTGGGATCGAGCTTTTACCTCTTCCTCGCTGGTTCTGTTTTCTGGCCAGCTTCTCCTCTGCCTTCAACGCAAACTGATAAGCATCTTCCACAGTCCTTACTGACATCATGCTAAGCTCGTCCTGGATCTCATATCTCAAGCCATTTATATATATGGCGACTCTTTCTTCGTCTCTCTCCCTTTGTCCAGTTCCGATGTTCAGCCGATAGAACTCCTCAGTGTACTCCTTGACTGTCATCCCTTTCTGTCTCAGGTTCTGTAGCTTCCTGAACAGATTGATCTGGTAGTCTTTGGGTATGAACTTAGCCTTCAGTTTGGCTACCATCCTGTCCCAACTCTTTATCCTTTGTTTGCTTTTACTTCTCCTCTCAGCCTGCAGTTCGTCCCACCACAGTGTTGCATGCCCTTTCAGTCAGGTGACTTCCTGCTTCACCTTCTTCTCCTCATCGACATCTTCATAGTCGAAGTGTTTGTCCATGAACCTTATCCAGTCCAACAATTCTTCAACATCTAGATTTCCCACATACATGGGGACCTCTATCTTAGCTCTGCCTCCCAACCTGACAACTGCTCTCAACAAACGTTCTTCTGCAGCATCCTCTCCTGCAGCTTCTTAAACCTCAACCTCTTCACTTTCTGCATCACTGACATCCCCAACGTCAGGTGCTCTTCTCTGTGTTGCTTCCATTGTTTCCAATCGGGTGCGAAGCTCTCGCATCTCCCTCTCTATAGCACGGTTGGCTAAAGGCGACTCTTGTCTTCTTGGCGGCATTATGTCGACTATTTGTCACACATAGAGTACATCTCTGAGTTCTCTGTCTCCTTCTTTTCCTCCTTCGCCTGAAGTCTACAAACGAAAAATTGAGGCTCTGATACCACTTGATGCAGTCCCCCTACTTCAGCAGGGTTCTGCGACCTCCCGGTCTTTGGATCATTCTCTTCCCTGAGCCAAAATGGCCCTTTGGGCTCCGGTAGGAATCCTTTGGATGGATCCATAGGTCCCTTCGTCCTCTGGTACAGGTCTTGAGGAAACCTACGCGCGCCTCCTTTTCACATTTTGGGGTTTTGCGAATTTGCAAGCCGGGACTCCACGTCTCCTGACTCCTGGTCTCTCGAACACCCGAACCCAGAAATGCCGAAATCTACCCGTGACCACGTTCCGCCTTTTGGGATTTCATAATTCGTGATTTCGCGATTCTGATGGCAGACGGTTCTTGGCCCTTCAACCTCCCGGGTCTCGAAATACCGAAAAGGCTTAACGGGCTTTGGCTCCTCCCTTAGCCTCCGTCCATGTGACCACAACTCTGTGTCCACGCACTTAACACCAAAGCGCTATCGAATTTCGTGATTCAAAGAAATGGGATGCAAGTGCTCCCATGTTTTCTGTCTTTCGAAATCCCGGTTCACGAAATGTCGAACTGGCTTGACGTTCTCTCTTTCGGGGAATCGCGATGCAAGGGTCCCTCCTTTCCCCTTTCGAACCTCCAGTGGCCGAAATGCCGAAATGTTCCAACACTTATCCCTTCGGGTTTTTGTGAATCGCGACTTTGGGTTTCGTGATTTCGGGAAATCCGATTACAAGGGATATCTCTGCCCCTGGGAACCCCCGGTGGCTGAAATGCCGAAATATCATGGCGTTCGATCAACGGCTCACCGCGATCCCTGGGATTGACGGTTCCAGTCGAATCGCGATTTCACGGTTCAGGATTCTGAAAGACAAGAGTCTCTGTCTTTCCAACTCGCGGTACCCGAAATGCTGAAATGGGCATCGAGAAACTCTCGTTGCTAACCTCCTCGCAGCTCCACTTGATCCAACAGCCTGCGGGGTTTCGGTGTTCCTCCTCGAGGATTCTCCACCGTCCGTTCAGATCTTTGAACTCCCCTCACCTAGATCTATGCAACATTAAAGTCTGCGCTCCTTCTTCCAATTGGACGATCCACAGGAACTTCCACAACAATCCAACGCTCGACGATGTTCTTCCTCCTGAGCTTTTACTCGATTCCGACTTAGAAGATTTTCTAAGTCTACGACGACTCAAACTTCGTTCTTTCTAGGGAATGAATTCCTGGTCTCGACAACACCTTCCAAAGTGTTATCCCTCCTGAGCTTTGTCTAGTTCAGACTTCGATCTCCCGCGCACTCATTGCATCTAAGGGATTTTGATAACTCAGATCCACGGTGTTCCTCTCTAGCTTGATGCACACCTTGCAGAGCTTCCAATGAAGAGAAACAATTGAAACTAGGAAAATTCACAGTTCCATCCACTTGTTCATGAAAACAGAAAATAACAGGAAAATGCACACAGTCCAAACACCATACATTTGGGTCAATTTTCCATTCTATTATATTCACAAGTGCCCACTGGCTACACAATACATTCAAAATTACAGTCACTCAAAAGATTGAGATCTCCTGCTAACTCACAGTTCTCTCTTACCGCTCGTTTCTCTCTGTATTCTCGCTCTCTCTAATTGGGTGTGTCAACTTCTACATAACTCAAAGATGTTTCTAGGGTTTCCCCTGGCTACTTGCCTACTCTAAGATTCATCCTATGCTATCTTAGTTCAGTCGCATTCCAGAGCCGAAGTGGAAACTCCTGCTCTGTTTACAATTTTTAAAACGTGCCTCAAAGGGTAAAATTCGACATCGATTCAAGCGTGCCTCCAAAGGTGAATTCTGGCACTGAGTGAAGAAGGTAGATTTCAAAATCGACTGCAACTGTCAACGTTGAATTTCTGGAAGAACTCACACATGTTGAGTGGTCCTACCTCTGCGCGCTTGCCAATGATGCTTCTGCATCAACGAGTTACTAGTTATGTATTAACTAGATTCCAGATTCTGTGTGAGATGGCAAATTGCCAGTTTTGTATGAACTAGATGCAAGATTCTATGTGAGATGGCGAGCTACTAGTTCTGTATGAACTAGATTCCATATTTTGTGTGAGATGGCGAGTTACTAGTTCTGTATGAACTAGATGCCAGATTCTATGTGAGCTAGCAAAGTTACTAGTTTTGTATGAACTAGATGCCATATTTTGTGTGAAATGGCGAGTTTCCTAGTTCTATATGAACTAGTTGAAGCCTCGTGATGATATAAATCCTGGAAGGATGATGAGGCCCCAAATGCATGACTGTGACATGACCATCAAATAATCTGTTTGTGTGACTATGACAAAGCATGCATGACTATGATGGTATTGCTTGTTACATGATATGTTTAATCATTAGATGGCGTGTTTGGCCATGCTACTAGTGACATGATATGTTTGATCATGAGATAACATGTGTGGATATGGTGATGCTACCTGTAGACTGGTCTGCAAAACCATGCGAATCTTACCCATGCCATGTGAGATGGATGGATGTGTTTGAGACCATTACATGGAGAACATATTAGTTAATACCTCCTTATATAAGAGGGAGTGTTGATGTTTTGGTAGATTCAAAATGTATTAACCTCCAAGTATAACCTTTGTACTAGAATATAATATTCTGGAAGTAAGAGAACCCTTAAACAAATGTGTAGAAACCCTAGAAGAAAATTCGACCCAAGGAGAATAATAATAAACAAATAGAAAACCCCATAAAGAGAAGTTGGACCCACCTAAAAAAGTCACTTGGACATGCTAGTATAAATAAGAAGGTTCCTTAGCTCATTTGGTCACACTCACTCACTCACGTAGCTAGTGCACAAGTCTAAAGAGTTGTGGTTGTAGCAGGAGGAGACACAAGTTTGGAGAGAGTAGTGCAGTAGTTGTCGTGGAGAATTCATAGTCTTTCTGGTATCACTCTTGTGTTCTTATCTTGGTAAAGGTATGCATCCATTAGTAGAGATATGTTCTCTTGATATTTTGTTGTTTCTGCAACAATGGTGTTTTTGGTTAGGGTTTATCTGTTGATTATAGTGAGGACTTGTCAGAATCATTCTATCAAAGAAAAATTTAGTGTGCTCGGGGGTGGCATATGTGAATGCCTATGGTTGGGTGACAATGTTGTGACATTTTCTATGGTTAAAAGAGAATACCAAAATTTGAACAAATTATACTTAAAAATTGCAACATTTCACCATGAAAACTTAGCATTAACTCAATAGAATATTATCGAATTATAAGATGCAATTTTTGGGTATGTTAGACCACTATTAGAGTAATGTATGTAGGGAATTAGAGTAAGTTAGTATGGTTGTAGAAAACTTGTGCAAAAACAACAAGATTAGTAGTGAGTTAGCTCAAATTAGTGTTAGTAAATTCAATAGGAATCTCGAGAGAATGAAAATTGAGAATTTAATGATCACTTTCACCACAAGAGAGCTTCAAGATTAGTGCCTTTGAGGGCTACAGAGTCTCTATAATAAAAATACACAATAATGCTTGAAGAATGATATAGAAAATATTAAGATGTAGGGTTTAATTTTAAGGTGCTAACACATTAGGGCCTTAGGGTTTAAGCCTTAAAGAGTAGGATTGTTAGACTACTTGGGATCTAACAACCTTTTCTCCCTTCTTAATACTTTAACTAAAACAAGAAACCATGTGTCTAGGGCTAAAATCCTAAGGTGATAGAACTTTAGGGATTTAGGATGCTAACCCTAGCAAGGAAATTTCACCAATTTTCAACAAGAATAATCTTATGAGAGGAGGAAGAACTTATGCTCCTCTCTTGGGGTTTCACCAAGCAAGACATATAGCATGAAAAATAGAAATTACCATGAACATTTGATCGCATAAAGATAAAATTGCATAAATTTCACTTACTTCACCAAGATAGCATGATATAAAACCCTAATTGCATAAATTCCATCCAAAAATCAGCAGAAGCATCCACAAAATGATCCTCCAAGCAAGTTGCATGAATGTAGAAGAGAGATAGCCAAATAGGGAAAAAATTTCAGACTTAGTCTCTCACAAAATGGTTAGAAGTTGTGATGATAAAATGAAATGTCAAGTGGATTTATTTATATGGAGCCATCTTGACCTATTTTTCCACTTAAAAATGTCAACAAAAAACATAAGAGGGTCGACCCCTTTAATTTACCCTTACAATATACAAAATTAATTTTTTACATGAAATAAAACCATAGAAGGGTGACACCATGCCCTAAGAGGGTGACATAGGCTCTCCAAGTGAAATGTCAAGCATGGGGAGGGATACATTGGGCCTCCAAAGGCCATGTGTCATTCCAAAGTGCCATGCCATGGTCTTCTCTTTTCAAGCCACCTCTGGAGCCATCTCATGCATCAAACCATATCCCTCCAAGGTGAAATCAAGGGTTAAGGAGTGATGTCCTAGGCCTCCAAAGGCCAACGTCCAAGTGGAGAAGGGTGAAACCTCATTCTCTAGTTATTCCCATGTGCCTCCAAAGGAAACGCCCTATATCCTCTAGGTGCAATGCTCATCATCCATGCTCTTCCACATGTGGGGTCCAACGTCCATCCTATGGGAAAGGTCCTGCAAAGAAAAAAATAGTACGCCCTCCAAGGGTCCACAAGTCACAAGTATCATGCCAAATAAGCCACATTTAATACAAGAATCACCCAAACATGTGCATCAAACCCCCCTTTCCAAACTAAACAAATGCTCAAAGGCCTTATAAGTTTTTCCTAATTTAGGTATGGGAAGGGTGTCAGTGTGCCCTATTGGGTAAGCCAATCCCCAAGTCAAGAAATTTCTTCCAAAAGGACCCTATCTAGGTCATGTGATGAATATGAGGTAGATTGGAGAAAGAATTTTGGGCATGGGGTTCTTGACATATCAAGGGTTTTTATTGTCTTACTTATGGGTGACTTTGTGGAGGGTGTTTTGCGTCCTTCGTTTGTGATGCAACATTTTTCCAATCCCTTTCCTTTAATTTATTATGGTCTGAATTGAGTGCCATATGCCACTTGGAGTTAGGAACACAATGAGTTCCATATGCAATGGAAAGTAAAGGAAACCTCAAATACATTCCCCAACAAGCAGGACACTTATTGATTACATGTTTTAGAAGGTCCTTGATTTTTATGGAGTAGTGTTTCATTACTATCAGGACCTTAGGGAAATAATCTGGAAGGATAATGATTGAATTTTAACTTTATCTAGCTACAACACCTCTGGGCCTTTAGCCCTTTCTTCCCATGAAATTAGGTACAATCCCTTCTTGGGGTCAATGAGCCCATAATCCCAAAAGATGAGGAAACAAAGGGGAATAATAAGCAATGTTCCATGGGGACGCGTCCCCCAGGGTGGGGGTCATGTCCCCCACGTTTCCCACATCCCCGGGATAGGGGGACTCTAGGGGGGACGTTTCCCCACATCCCCTTTTTGGGAAGACCCGGGGGGACTCGAGGGGACGCGACTCCCCAAGGTGGGGGACGAGTCTCCCCAAAAGGGGGACTCTTGGACGTCCCCCCTTGAAAAGGGGGACTTCTGGACGTCCCCCCAAATTTCTTTTTCCTAATAAGACTTAAAAAACAAAAAATTAAAAAATTAAACACAATTAATTTATTAAATAATAAATTTTAAAGGAAATAACTTATAATTTAAAACAATAAATATTAAAACACAATAACTTATAATTTATCATATGCCATCTTATAACTTATGCCCATTATATAATTTTATAAATTTTAAAACACAATTAATTAATAAGTATTTTGCTTAGTATTAATTAATTAGATTCTAGAATGATGAATGATGAATTTAATTTTTAAATCAATGTATCGATATTTATTATTTTACTATTTATGTTTCAACTTTCATTTATGATTTATGAATCAATGTGTTTCATTACTGAATTTGAATTGAATTTTGAATCATGTTTAATAGTTTATATCATTTACAAATTTGAATTTTCAATTTACTAATTTAGTAGTATTTAGTATTTTAGTATTTATTAATGAATTTCCATGAGATGGACATTGAATTGTTATTGTTGAGATTTATCATATTATCATTATTATTTTTATTTTTAAAATTTTATTTTTTATATTTTTTATATTATATATGTGACGTCCCCCCATCCCCCATTTCCCAAAAATCCCTAAAATTTGGGGTACTTCTACACGTCCCCCCTGTGCATCTCCCCACACCCACGTCCCCCCGTCTCGGAGACTTGGTGGAACATTGATAATAAGAAGGGGAGAATGGTACAATCACCCTTCGAGGAACCACCCAATAACAACCCTTTTCCCAAGGGTGACCTACTTACTAGGAAACCATGCCACCCACCAAGGTGAAACTAGGAAAAAGGTATAATTTCCAAGCAAATGTTCCATAATCAAGAAAGGATTCTTTGCAACATATACAAATGCTTCAAATGTTAAAGTGACACTTACTACGATATTGTACTTGTTACCTCATGAAGCAAGACATGTTGTCTTTTCGGAGCCAAGTTGGTCTAGTGGATACTACCCTATGGTAAATTGTAGGGGCTATGCGAGCTCTGCTAGGAATCAGAATATCGACACTACATGTCTTCTACCTGTGGGCCTCGAGACATCATCTCTTTAGCTACCCCTAACCTAGGGGGGTAACAACAACCATCAAGGATTTTTTCATATTGCAACATCCCCCAAGAGTTATGTTGGATTATGATCTTCTCAAATGGTTGTCACATTGCAACGTTCATTTTCATTACCTTATGTCGAATCACTACATTTCCTTATGTTGATTATGGTTGACCACGTTGTTTATATTTAACCATAGTTAACTATTGTAATGTCACATTATGACGTTCATCTTAGTTGACTTATGTCGAATTGCTACGTTCCTTAATGGTTATGTCACATTTTGATGGCCATCAAATATTTAATCACATTGTGATGTTCCTCAAGGGCTATGTTGGATTATGACATTTTCCAATGGTTTTGTCGCACTGTGACGTTCATCTTCGTTGACTTTTGTCGAATTGCTACATTCAATTATGTTGCATTGCAATGTTCAGTGGGGTTATGTCAGTGTATGACATTCCTTAAGGGTTATGTTTCAATGTGATATTCCTAAATGGTTAAGATGCATTCATCGTGGTTGACTTCTATCGAATTGGTACATTCATCAATGCTTCTATTGCATTTTGACATTCAAGAAAGACTACATAAAATTTGGGATGCCCCTTAATGGATATGCCACATTGCAACGTTCATCTAGGGACCTTACGTTGAATTATAGTGTTCTTGAAGGGTTATGTCACATTGCAATGTTCATGAAAGGATATGTTGGATTGCAATGTTCTTCAATGGTTTTATAGAATTGCAACATTTATCTTGGTTGACTTATGTCTAGTTGTTATGTTCTTCAATGGTTATGTCATGATGTTATGTTCCTGTAGGGTTAGGTTAGATTATAACTTTCCTCAATGGTTATTTCATATTATGAGCTTTATCATGGTTGAATTATGTTGACCATGGCTAACTTTGGTTGATTATTGTTGACCTTGGTTGACTATGTTTGAATATGGTTAAGCATGATTGACTTTGGTAGACCATGGTTGATGATGATTATGTCACACCGGTTATGTTCATCTTGATTGACTTATGTCCAATTACTACGTTCCTCGAAGATAGTGTCACATTTTGATGTCGATCAAGGGTTATGTTGCATCGTGATGTTTGTCAAGAGTTATGTTCAATTGCAACATTCCCTAATACCTAATTGCATTTTGACATTCATATTCATGACCTTGTTGAATTTTATGGTCCTCATTATTTTTGTCACATCATAATGTTCCAAGAGGGTTATGTTACTTCACAACATTCCTCAAGCATTATGTTTCATTGCTATATTCCCCTATGGTCATGATGCATTGTGATATTCATCTCGGTCCACTTATGTGAAATTGCTCGGTTCCTCAATGGTTATGTGACATTGAGTTGTTTATCAAGAGTTATGTTAAATTTGTGATGTTTCTTAATAGTTACGTCACATTACGACATTCATCTTGCTGGACTTAAGTTGAATTATATTGCTCCTTAAGGGTTATGTCACATTACAATATCCATGATAGATAATTGAATAAAACATCAAAAATAACTATTTTTATGTTGGATTATGATGTTCGTCAAAAGTTATATACAATGACGTATAACACTTAAGTAAATATGTTCTCAATAATTGACTATAAGTTAATTATTAAATGAAATGATTACATGTTAATAATTAAATCAAATTTTAACATAGTGTTGATGTTTCAATGTTATAAAGTGTGATTATAATAGTATTTTTTAAAATTATCATAATTTATTTCTTTTAATATTATTCTATTTTATTATAATATCATTAAATTAGATGACTACAAAATTCAATTAAATCTAAATTAGGTTAAAACATGAAAATACTTTAATTTATTTTTCCTTATAATTAAGGTGGGAATCTAGAGGGTGGCATTTGTAACCTCCCCTACTTAGAAGAGACCTCACATAATCATTTGAGATAACCTTTAAGATCATGTGTTAGTTATGATTTCTAATTAATTTATTTATGATTTATATAAAGTTAATATGTTTATATTGACTTATTTATATATTTGATTTGCTTATTTAATTAATAAGTATATTTGATATAATATGAAGAATGTGTTTTAAAAGTCTAATTAATATATTTACATAGAGACAATTGATTTTATCACAATTTATTTATTTGATTTATAATTTATATCTTCAATAAAATTAATATAATTAATTTATAAATATATTCAATATAGTGTATTTGTTAATAAATATTCTGGTTGAAAATAAATATATTAATTAGTTAATATTTTTAAATGTAATATAGATATATATATATAATAATTTGATGTACTTGTTTTTTTATTGAGTGGAATATAAAATAGGAAATTTTTTGAGTACTTCTCCACATTTCGTGATGGTAAACTGGGTAAATTGTATGATTATGGGGCCTCGTCCTGGGTAGTCTGATATGGGGTCTCACCCTAGATAGTGTGATATGGGGCCTCGTCCAGAAGGGATCAAGAGAGTGGAACCCATAACCAACAACACACATAAAAACTCACTTCTAACTCTATAAAAGTTGATGTATTTATGCATATGTATTTGGTATATTTATTTTTACATATATGAGACATCATTATAATTTCTTTACTTTTGAGAATTGTAAAAGGAATTTAAATTTTTCTCTACAATGAAATGAATTTAGGTAACCTCAGAAAATCAATATTGTTAATATAATATTTTTTAATTCTACATATAATTTCATAATCCTATAAAATCTTTATGAATATAAATAAAAAAATTATTCACATGTATCTTTCAAAACCCTTATAAATATATTTTCTAAAAATTATTCAAATTTTTGTATAAAAAAATAAAATTTATTTGATTTTTTTACACACAATTTACAAAGAAACAAGGTAAACATTATCCTTTACACAAAAATAAGCAGAACCATAAATCAAAAAAATTTATACTCTGTATAAGTGCAACAATTAACAAATAAATTGAATATGTGAATAAGCATAAGAAATAACAAGTTCAAACTATGAAATAATCACAACTCCAACTTGTTCGTTCACGAGAATCATCACAAAATGAATTTGAGGACATGGCAAGGGCATACTTACAAATTCAAGAAGGAAAACACCATGAACTATAATTGCAATAGATATGAATTAATATAGGTAACCATGGTAGCAAGATCTTCTTTCATTACATGTAATTACACAATATTTAACCATCCTAACCCTGGGAGATTGGCCCCTAGACAATCTATAGAAAAAATCTATGTCCTTGTATACATCATAGATTTAAGACTTGAATGAATTGAGTGTAATGTATAAGGATTAGGCTTGCCATTGATCTATAAATATTTTATACTTACTATTGGTAAACCTCTCTTTTGAAGTGGAATTTTTTTTTGAGCTTCTAGACTAGATAAAAAACAAGCCCATCTGTCAATTTCAAGTTCATGTCTTACGTTGCAAATGCAACCCATTGTTGCAACTAATCGGTGATTTCCTCGATTTTCTTAGCAGTGGCATAGAAGATTAGGGGCTTGCCTACTATCCCAACACAAATATCAGAAAAATGTGAGATCTAAAAATAACAATCATAAACTAAACCTTTGTCATATTTTTCCCATACTTTTTCCCACGAGAGCTTCACTTAATGAACTTGTGACATAGCACGTTCGTTTGTGGTATATTAAAGAATATCCCTAATTTCACTAGATGTTGAGAAATCCCCCCAAAATCATTTTTTTGAACAACACCCCCCC
>ML777664.1:9651-23852 GCA_009831015.1 Picea engelmannii | reverse complement strand
AAATCCCCCCAAAATCATTTTTTTGAACAACACCCCCCCATACATATTCACAATTTAAAAAACCCATATTTTTACTAGATATCCTAGGTATCCAATTTTTTCATGGCATTTTTAATACCCCTTTTTATTTCTACCTCTAGTACGGAAACATGATGGAACTCTTATTGATCCAGGTGGATCTTTTGACCAATAAAAATTGATGGTCTCAAATGATGATGAAAAGGTCTCCATGATGTAAAGCTCGTTGAGAGATTTCCAACACAACTTAAACGGGCTCAAACAAACGTTGTATGAGAAAGTTACGACATTTTGAAGTTTTGGAAAAACAAGCAAAAATGATAACAAGGTGGATGTGTGGCATCATCAAGGACTGACATGTGACAATATGAAAATGACACATGGTCATACAGAAAAGACATGTGGCAATACGTATGTTGACATGGCATGCTGACTGAGCTACAGATGATGACATCGCAGTACAGATGCTGATGTGGAATGATGACTAGTATGTATAGATGTTGACATGGCAGAACTGACGTGGTATGATGATTGGTATGTACGGATGTTGACATGGTAAGCCAGCTAACGTGGTGTTGATGTGGTTGAAGACATGGCAGGCTAATTCTGTAGGTTACATGGCCACCACATGGACCAATCAAAGGTTGCATGTGGCAGCCCCAATTTGTCCAAAAGGGGCTTCTCAACCACAGAAGGATTAGGTGGGTGAATCAAACCCCCAACCTAGTCGAAACCAAACCAACACTTTGGCGTTAGGCCAACGACCATTCATTCGAATAGAATTGGGACCAAACTTTATTTAAAGTGAATTGTTGAAATATATGGCCAAAAGTGGATGGTCCACGAGCTTGACCCTGCGACCTCTGCTCAACAAACCCAACAATTTAACCAACGCACCAACCATAGTTCTTATTTCATACGAAAAGATTATTGTAATTAAACTACAAATGATTGCGTAGCCTGAAAAATCCCAACATGCGCAGATTCAACTTTGTGACCTATTCTATATTAACTAGAGCACTTTACCATTGCACCATGGAGAATATGTGTTGAAAGGATTCGACACCACTTAGTTTTGTGGTGATTCTAGAACTGTAAAAGTTGAAGAAAAAACATTGTTAACCATTTTTTAGTGTAGGAAGAAAGGGGGAATTTGTTCCCAGCCATGTTGCAGACTTCCTAGAGAGGCCAAAGGCAATTTTTGTTGTATGTTGGAGATTGCATGGGTGTAATAATCATTTGATGTAAATGTTTGCATCATTTAATGGATCAATTGCTCATTGGAAGTGTACCCGGAGATGTAGCCCAAGATGGGTGAACTTCGTTATCAACTTGTGTCTATTTGTCTTTGATATTGCTCTTCATTTCTTCAATTTCAGTCTTTCAAGCATTCATTGAATCTTAATATTTAATTTAAAACAATTCACACCTAATAACGATTTGCAAATCAGTGAGTAAATTTTGGATCACTTATACACCCACAAATCACAAAAATAAGCAAATATATGCACCAGCATCCCAAGATAGGGATATGCCACTATAATAAGACAATCATGGGTTCAAGGGCTTAGTGTTATACTACTTTCGCCCTTCTTTTTAGTCTAATACACGGTCATGAATTTTTTCAAGAAGGGGTTTATTTAACTAAAAAAGCTCAAAGTAGAGAACCCATGTACATAAACTTGTTTTGCATCTTCGTATGAAAAAAACACTTGAAATCACACCAAATTAATGGCTTTAACTTCTTGGAAAAGAACCTTATAGTTGAAGAACCTAGTGGTTTCATTTTTGAAAATGCACCACGAACATTAAGTCTACATATAAAGAAAACTATCCCTTGGATCAAGATCCTCATCACTATCAATGCCATGAATTTGAATAAATTGTCTTTCCTACAAGTCCAAAATCTCGAAATGCTAACAAATGTTCAATGTCAAGAGTGTGAGGCCAAAGAGTGGGTTTTTGTCTTTAAATACACAGGATTAGGGTTTAGGAGGCTAGGGATGGTATAAATAACAAGTGCATTGAAAACAATGAAACAAAGTCGACTTGCAATTACTATGGTGTTAAGAAACATCATTATAGCACTATGGTGTAGTGTGTACCATTATACGTAACATAGAGCTTCATATTTTCTTCATATTCATTATATCCATTGAACACGAGCTCATCTTTTTATACTTGTATGTTACTTGAGTGCATCACCAATCTTCCATAGAGAAAGATTTATTGGGTAAAATTTGATTACTCAAGGCAACCCCGGTCGGTTAGATTTGCCTTCTTTTTGTATGTCCATATAGTGATTCGAGACCATTAGTTTGCACCTGGTGAATTACTCAACTAGTCAAGACCACTTCAATAGAAGCTCGAATCAACCCTCAATAGAACATCTTTCAGTTGGATTTACACATTCCAACATCCTCCCTTAAATATGACTTGAGTATCAGTAGTGGAATTATCTCAACATCCCCCACCTTAATGAAAACCTTCTAAAGCCTAAGGTTAGACCAAAGTTCTAAAAAATTCACCTCTTACAATCAATTTGTAAAAATATCAACTATTTAATTGTTGTAATTTTGTAATATTATTTACCTCATTTATTTTTCATTAGTTATACGAATTCAAAGAAATACTTAAAATTTAAATACCTCTTTTTGTTTTTATTGCATATACTTCGTAAATGAAATTCTTTAAATTCAACTAATTTTACTTATTTCATATATTTAATTTAATTTACTTATTTATTTTATTTATCCTTTCAATAAAATATATTAAAATCCTTTAAACTTTCATGTATTTATTTTAATTCTATTTTTAATTTCTTTTTAAATTTTCAACACATTTCTTAACAATTTTGATTAAAAAAAAAAAAAACAATTTAAAAATTCATAATGTTTACCTCAAATCCATTTAAAAAAAAATAAAAAATCTATCATTACACCACATTATACAACATTTATCATTTATGATGATATTGAGGTATGGGTTATTCTTTAACTATCATATGAGTGCACATTTGTTATCCTTTCATCGATAAGAAACGCACTTATATAATATAATATTTAGGTGTGGGGTTTGTTTTGGTTGCTATTTTATGGGCTATTTTTTTTTGTTTTTTCACATAATAATTGTTTAGATACGGTAATATAATGCAATCAAAAAATTATCCAAGTAAAATTATTAGCAAAGGTGCTTATACCTGCTTCTTAAAAATGTTTTAATGTAATAGTTGTACGTAGTAGAAAGTGAAAACGAAAAGTTTTAATGTAGTAGTTGTATGTAGTCCAATGTGAAAATTAAACATTTGAAACTTGTAATAATGTATTATTTATCTATAGTTATAAAAAAGAAAAATAATGGACAATAGAAGTTCATATTTTTAAAAATTGAAGTAGAATTGGATAGATCTAACTATTAGTAACTATTCACAATGTCACAAGTGTAAATTAAAACCAAAGCCATCCATAACCTCTTATAATCAATCCATTATATCCACAATGGAATATGGTCAACTAATATCAAACCCTAATCTAACTATGACACCCATAATCAACCACAATTCCATCTCAAAATAAAACAATAAATTTTAATATAACTATATTATTAAAATTAATTTATTATTAACATATTTTAATATATTGCATTTCTATATGGAAAATGAAGAATTCAATTGCCTATACTATTCCTCAAGGCTCCTTCGACACTTTGCCACTGGAGACACACACATTAAAACATTCAACCAACATAGTTCAATGGTCCATATTGTTCCTGAAGGATCCTTGGACTCTTTGAATGCCACTATAGACACATGCATTAAAACATCAAACCAACAAACTTCAAAAAGTAGTGAAGACCTTCAAGCATCAAATTCCTTGTAAATCCATGCCAATCATTTGTTAAATGCCATAGTCACATCAAATCAAAGGAGATCTAAATTATGACATTGTAGTAGGTTGAAAAACATACTATTAAATTAAGATATAATTTTAAGTTTATCATCTTAACGCCAAACCTCTCAAATACAAAAACAAATTCATTTAAATTGTAAAAAAATTGACATTATAAAAACTTCAAACATTTTGACATTGTAAAAGTACTTAAAACAATTTCTCCCATCTCTGTTTTTTTTTTTTTTTCATTTTTTCTAGTTAAAATAATCTCTTAAACCCAAAAATATACACCTCATAACCAAAGTAAAACGAACTTAAATCCATCTTAACCTTGGATCTATCAAATCTATCAAGTGTGAGAGATCATAGATGCAAACCTCTTTTAGAGTGAAAAACTTGAGGAAAGGTTTGCACATCGAGAAATTTAAATTGAATCTAAGCTAGTTAAATCAAAACTCAAAACCTTTCATTTATAATACAAATTTTAATTCAAATTATAAATATACAACCAATTTTTTAATAATAATAAACAAAATCTCTACTTTATAGTAATAAACAAACTCAACCATTTTATTTTCATATATTGTCTATGAAAAAACTCAACCATCTATAATTTTGTTACCCATCTACATTTAACTATGGAAAAATCAACCATTTATAAATTGTTACTTATCTCATTATATTTAACCGAAGAGCGTACTCATCTTTCCTGAATTTAAACTGACCAAGGTCAGAAAAATGCACGAGAATAAAAAATCATGACTCAATTTTGGTTGGACTCTGCCCATGTGGAACATCACAGTTTAGAATCTTGTCTATGATTTTTCTTGACCATTATTATAGAAACTCACATTTGTTCGTAATTTCTAGGAGTCTTGAATTGTGTATTAGAAAACTGAATGAATGTGCAAATTATTTTCAATTTGTAGATAACTTTCAATGTTTATATTCTCTCGAATTCCATTTTTAGCTCGAATGAATTGATTTGGAACACTATTACTAGTTGTTGATATGCAGAAAACATCTAGGTTTGCAAAATATTGTTTGTCTGTAACTAATTCACAATTCATGTGTGAAAAATAACCAAGTTTGATGATGACTTAGATGTGAGGATGGGTCAATATATTTCACAGATGCCTCCACCAAATATGGGTTTGGCTATTCAGATTATGATATCATTGAAGGAAAACCAAATGGATGATTTTTTAAATACAATCATACAACCAACAAAACAACCCAACTCTTAATTGTTGATGTTTTGGTAGCTGCGAGAGGATCTTTCCCTCCCAGATGACCTTTCTTAGATGCTGAGAAGATTATGGAAGAAAGAGATCCATTGGACACATGTTGAAATACTCTAGAAGATAAGTCAGCCCAGAAGAATAAAGTATAATGAAAAGGCACCTTCCAAGGAAAGAAGTCGATCCATCTAGAAGGACATGAAGACTATAAATAGGAGGTGCCTTAGCTCAATTGTTCACTCACTCACTCTCCCAGCTACAGAGAAGCAAGGTGCAAGTTTGGAGAAGGAGATACAGTTGCTGCAGTGACTCAGTTTCTTCTTGTTCAGTCTTTTGGTATCTCTCTCTTGTGCACTACTCCTTTGTATGTGCACTACTCCTTTGATACCTTTGTATGGTGTTATTGCTGCAGCTGGGGTGGTATTTCTAGTTGAACTAGCACTTGTGCTAGGGTTTATCTATTTATATTTGCTTTGTGAACATAATATATTTAAGAAAGGTTGCTGGGTTTTTTTACCCCATTTGGGGTTTTCCCAAGATAAATCTCGTGTTCTTTTATCTATTGTTTATGTTGCTACTGCTCAGTACATAATATATATATGTTAATGATAACGAAGTAAAAGAACACTAGTAACACTAATGCTCTGTAAATAAGGAAAATCCAACATGGCATCAGAGCTGGTTACCTTCAGAACAGTTTGACCACTGGAAGGAAGACTGCTACAACGACACCTTGCATCACCTTGCAACTACAATACTTGACATGCTTGTTGAGAACTATCCCAAGGACATTGGGAATAATTCCTTCACAAAGCAGTGCGCCCTAACCTAGCGCACCCATGAAACCCTCAACGTGCAGTTTGGTGAAGTTTGAAAAATTGAGGTTTTTCAATGCTAGGGCTTCTACTAGCGAAAATGTCAACCAGTATAAGAGTTGAAGATAGATTGGATGGAGCAGATAACTTCAAATCCTGGAAGCATATAATACAACGCATTCTAGAATAGAATGAATTATTGGATCACGTCAAGAAGATGCTTCCAGAACCCGAAGATGAAGAAACAAAGGAAAAGTTCAAGAAGAATGAGGTCAAGGCCAAGAGGATCTTGACAAACTCAATCAAGGATCACCCGATACCTAATGTATCAGAGCTAAAGACTGCAAAGGAGATGTTTGATGCCCCAACCAGACTCTATGAAAGAAAGAACACCAGTCGAAAGCCTACCCCACACCATCAACTCAGAAATGTGACTATGAACAAGTCAGAGACGATAACCAACTTCTTTACAAGGATCTCACATATAAAAGACCAGTTAGTAGCCATTGGAGATCCAGTAGAAGATGTTGAACTAGTAATCACTATGCTAAATGGTTTCCCTCCCTCTTGGGTCCCATTTGTCCAAGGAATTTGTGCAAGAAGGAAGTTACCCAAGTTTGACAAGTTATGGGCAAATTGATCTCAAGAGGAATCTAGATTGATGTCCAAAAAACAAAACATAGATGATGAGGAAAACCAAGCACTTGCAGCACAAGTGATGAAGAGAAAGGAAAGAGAAGAAAACAATCCAAGGAAATCTAAGAAGCCACGTCGTAACAAGGATATGTCAAAGGTTCAATGCTTCAATTGTAGGAAGATGGGACATTATGTCGCACAATGTCCTCACAAACATGAGAAGGAAAAGAAGAAGCACCATGCATATGTAGCTGATGTTGAAGAACACAAACCCAAATATGAAGAATTTGTATTCATTTCAACACTCACCGGAACCATCACTCAAGGAAGCGATACCTGGCTCATAGATAGTGGTGCTTCCAAGCATATGACCGAATTTAGAAACTGTTGATTTTTCAATAAGCTAGGTTAAGCATGAAGTTCATTCCATTTTAGCATTTAACTTAACCATAGACAATAATGTTGCAGCAACCAAGATCACAAGAAGAAACACCATGCACAAGAACACAAGAAATATCATGGGAAACCCTTCTCAACAAGGGAAGAAAACCCAGCCAAATCCTTTGTTATATTCTTCATGAGAAAGACCTTCACCACCAAGAAAGACCTAGCACACAAGAGGGTGCTCAAACCCTAGAAGACTAGCGCCCAAGAGAGGTAAACACTTTTCCCAAGTAAATGTACTTGATGAAATTTCCAAACTGACATGAAAGATGTAATTCCACGATGGGGAAACTTCCTTTACTTATAATAGACTTGTCCTATCAACAAAAGTGTCTATTGGCTCAATAGGGTCGACCTCTCTGTCACATAATAATAATAATAATAATTATTATTATTATTATTATTATTAACCAGATTAATTATCTTTTACATTTATTATTAATCACATTAAGGTGGGGCCAACCTGTACCCTTTACATAACAATTAGGGTTACAAGTAGGTCTGACTCTTGAACAATATATAGCAAAAGATCTGATACACCCACTAGTGTTCATCCACTAGGGGCACACCCATAGGGATGTCATATCTCTAGTTCACTGCATTACACAGAAGAACCAGATCTTCACACGCTCACATGTGCTCGTCCATAGGCACATCCACTCTACAGATCTTCTTTCCCACTGCCTCACATAGGAGAATCATCTGGAGTCTTCTCGTCAACTCTACTGCTCAAAGGAGTCTAACACATCATATTCATTCTTGTTCACATGACGATGCACCCAACACTTTGGGATTTCACACGTTCACCTTGTGCTTAGCCACAGGCATGTCTAACTCAACAGATCGCCTTTCCCACTGGATAACTCTCTGAATGGAGGAGGTCATCTCTACGTTCCTAGCTCTGTCTCATGCAGAAACCACGTACCCTTATTAGGGGCTTTCTCACAGGTTTGTAAGCTGGAGAATGTCTCACATAGCTACAATCATCAACATAAACTCTCTATCAAAATTAACAGAAAAGGACTCCTCAATTAAAGTGGTGCTTGGAGACGATTCCAAGCATGCAATCAAAGGCGTTGGAGAAGCCTCCTTACAACTTGACTCAAGTAACCCTCTTTCAATTAAAGATATACTATTTGTACAAGGATTAAAGAAGAATCTTCTATCTATTTCAGCCTTAGAAGATAAAGGTTTTAGGGTGGCTTTTGTGGATGGCCAAGTCCTTCTATGGCCCAAGAATTCAAGCATAAATAAAGCCATTGTGATTGGTGTCCGAGAGGGAGSACTGTATAAATTGAAGGGACACYAAGAACAAGCCCTTGTACACAATAGTGTTAGTTCCAGTGAACTATGGCACCGAAGGCGTGCTCACTTGAACTACTATAGATCATTAYCAGTTTTGAGCAAAATGGTTAYAGGTCTACCAGAAATCCAGATAGACCATGACRRAGTATGCAAAGGTTGTGCACTTGGCAAGAATGTAAAGGGAAKCTTTATAAACAGTGATAGMARATCCAAAGGTATTTTGGACATCATACACTTCGATGTATGCGGACAGATGACGGTGCCATCACTTGGAAACTTTGTATACTATGTGTTGTTCATAGATGACTATTCCAGGAAGACATGGATCTACTTCTTGAAAGCAAAAGATGAAGTCTTTAACAAGTTTCAAGAATTCAAGGCTTTAGTAGAGAATCTCTTTGAGGAAGATTAAAGTTTTGAGATCTGACAATGGAGGTGAGTACACCTCAAGGGAGTTTAAAGACTTTTTCCAAGAAGCGGGGATTAAGAGGGAGCTTACAACTCCCTACATCCCCCAACAGAATGGGGTTGCAGAAAGAAAGAATAGATCCATCATAGAATCAGTGAAAGCAATGATACATGACCAGGGCCTACCCATGCACTTATGGGCATAAGCATCCAGTATGGCTATATACGTGCAAAATAGAAGCCCTCATAAGATATTGGGGAACAAGACACATGAAGAGGTGTTCACCAGAAAGAAGACAGAAGTCAATCATTTGAAGATTTTTGGTTGTCCAGTGTTTATACATGTTCCCAAGCAAAAGAGAACGAAATTGGAACCTTTAGGAAAGAAGGGCACATTCGTTGGATATAGTGAGACTTTGAAGGCCTATAGAATTTACATTCTAGGGTAGAGAGGGATCGAGATCATCCGGGATGTAACATCTGATGAAGATGAAGCCTTCAAAAGATCAAGGGAATCTCACATAAATGAGGACCGAATAGAGCAAGAGGCTCCCAAAGATGCAGTCATGGTAGACTCTACACATGAAGAAACCACCCCAGAAGTTCATAATGATATGGTAGAATCAGAAAGACCTGTAGATCTACCTGAAGAAGCTGTGGCTACTAGGAAGAGACCAGCTTGGCTTCAGAACACCTTCCAAGACGCTGAAGGACATGCAACTCCCAAAGGCTCCTTTAGAGAGAGCAAGAGACCACATAAGTTTTCCAGCTATGTGGCACTAATGAGCAACATCATTGATTCAAAACCTTCAACTTTTGAAAAAGCTGCTGAGAAGTCAGAATGGAAGGATGCCATGATGGAGGAGTATCATTCCATCATGAAGAATTATGTATGGGAGGTTGTTCTGAGACCAGAAGGGAAGTCAATTGTGACTTCCAAATGGATCTACAAGATCAATCATGCTGCAGACGACAACATAGAGAAGTACAAGGCAAGGTTTGTGGCTAATGGGTTCTCTTAGAAAGAGGGAGAAGACTATGATGAAACCTTTGCTCCTGTAGCAAAATACGCTTCCATTAGATCAATCATTGTGATTGCTTCCCAATGGGATGGAAATTACACCAGATGGACGTCAAGACTTCTTTCCTGAATGGTGTAATAGAGGAAGAAGTGTACATAGAATAGCCACAAGGCTTCGTGATCCATGGGGAGTTTCATGTGTGCAGAGTCAATAAGGCCTTGTATGGACTGAAGCAAGCACCTAGGGCGTGGTATGCCAGGATAGATGGATATTTGATGAGCTTAGGATTTACCAAGAGTGAGGCAGATCCTAACCTTTAGTATAAGGTTGAGGATGGATGCCCATTGATCTTGGTTCTATATGTAGATGACTTGTTTCTAATAGGAGACAAGAAGCTCATTGATGGGTGTAAGAGGGAGCTTGCTTCAGAGTTCGAGATGAAGGATCTAGGGTTGATGCATTACTTGTTGGATTTGGAAGTGTGGCATAGATTAGATGAGATTTTCCGTGGCCAAGGAAAATATACTGTTGAGATCCTGAAGAATTTGGGATGATGGAATGCAAGTCCATGACCACACCTATGACGATAAATCTGAAGCTCTTGAGTGACAAATCTTCAGATTTGGTGGATCCCGCGATGTACAAACAATTGATTGGATCCTTGATGTACCTGGTTAAGACCAGGCTAGACATATGCTTTGTAGTGAATACCTTGAGTCAACACATTGTTGAACCTAGACAGGTACATTGGATGGCAGCAAAGCATATGTTGAGGTACCTTCGTGGTACAGTTGGATGTGGATTGAGATATGTCTCAAGTAGAGATGTGATGCTGCAGGGATATACAGATTCTGACTGGGCAGGGAATGCAATGGATCGAAAGAGTACTTCTGGATGATGTTTTAGTATGGGATCAGGCATGATTTCATGGTTGAGCAGGAAATAGACATCAGTGGCACTCAGTACATCAGAAGCAGAGTATATCTAACAAAGGCATTGTAGCAGTTGTGTGCCTGCTAGCGGATTGCAGAGTAGTCAGTGGACTACCAGAGGAAGACATCATAAAAGATGCATCCCTAGCTAAGAGGGAGTGTTGATGTTTTGGTAGCTGCGTGAGGATCTTTCCCTCCCAAATGAACTTTCTTAGATGTTGAGAAGATTATGGAAGCAAGAGATACATTGGACAGATGTTGAAATACCCTAGAAGATAAGTCGGCCTAGAAGAATAAAGTATAATGAAAAGACACATTCCCATAAGAAAAGTCGACCCAACTAGAAGGACAAGAAGACTATAAATAGCAAGCGCCTTAGCTCATTTGTTCACTCACTCACACTCTCCCAGCTATAGAGAAGCAAGGCGCAAGTTTGGAGAAGGAGACAGTTGTTGCAGTGACTCAGTTTCTTCTTGTTCAATCTTTTGGTATCTCTCTCTTGTGGGCTATTCCTCAAGGAGGTGCGCTACCTTTGTATGGTGTTGTTGCAACTAGAGTGGTGTTTCTGGTTGAGCTAGCACTTGTGCTAGGGTTTATTTGTTTAGACTTTCCTTGTGAACATAATCTATCTAAGAAAGGTTGTTGGGTTTTTTTATCCCATTTGGGGTTTTCCCAGGATAAATCTTGTGTTCTTTTGTCTATTGTTTACGCTGCTACTGCTCAGTACATAATATATATATATATATATATATATATATATATATATATATGTTAATGATAATGAACTAAAAGAACACGAGTAACACTAATGCTCTGTAAATAAGGAAAATCCAACATTAACAAGCTTATACTTCCCCAATGGTGTCGCCCTCTCAGGCGACCAAACATTCCTCATATTTTGCAAGAAACTTTGATCCTGCACAAAAACAAAATAAGAAAATGGTTCAATTTTAGTAACTATATTGTGGCTAAACCTATTTTAATTGTATATTGCACATGGTAAGATGTTCAAAAAGGAGATTAAAAAGGCCAAATAGAGATTTTCATAGAAAACCCGCTACATTATTATTATTAGTTAATGCTACGTTATTATTATTTATTCTTGTGGTTAAACCTATTTTTTATTATTTTTTAATGTAACGTTACGTGACATCCTCCCCCATACTGGGTTGTAGGGCACCTATGGACACAAAAAAAGAATAATACCTTCAAATTCACATCCACAAACTGAACTGAACTGTAAAATAAGCCTCATACCCTTCATACTCAATGATTTGTACCTAAAAATCATACATAAAAACCAAACCAGAAAAACTTTTACTACCCTCAAATTCACATCTATATCCTGAATTGTAAAATACACCTTGTACCCTTTGACTTTGACATGTACCTTGAAATAGAAAAGCTAAAGCCAAAGCAGAAAACTTCTAAAACCCTCAAATTCACATTTAATTTAGCTAGAGAACATTGCTGTATAACAGAACATTTAGCAAGATATATAATATTATTTCCAAATGGTTATGAGAGAGATATAATAATATTTTTTCTTCAGATGGTTTATAGGAGAGAAGTCTTCCCCACAAAAAACTTTGCTATTATGGAAAACTTTTGCCGCTTTAAATCAAGACAAATACTTATTGTAATGACAGACAAATGTTAATAACGGAATTTTTAGTAGAACACCGAACAATACAGAAAATGAGTATTATTGTGAAATACACACATATGAAGTTGGGGTTAAAAGAAACAAAATCATCTCAACACAAAATAAAATGCAATTCAAGCCCACCATTACAAAGAATCAGATCCATAATGAATGGAATTTTATAACACCATTACAAGAATCCACTCTCCGTCCTTAATGGAATTTATAAGACTAATTCAAAGTTGTGAAAGTGGAATTTATTCATTTCCTTTAAAAAAAACTGAGTTTGTTCATTTCCATTCAGAGTTACAAGTTACAGATAGTGCAAGTCTAAAGTTCATTCGTTTTCAATAGAAGTTACGAGTTATGGATCAATAGACTTTACTTGTGCTAGAACAATAGACTTTACTTGGACTAGCCCCTACTTTGACAAGGCATAGATTCATATCTGCCCAAGAAATAGTAAGGCCCCCCACGCCAATGGAGGAATCACCCTAAAACAAAAATAAAAATGTCAGCTCAGCTCCCAACCCCAAATGGAGAAATCACAACAAAATGAAATTTCGTAAAAAATGAAAAGAAATTTCAACTCCTCTACACTCATTATGTTACAAATTTACACTACTTTACATCATTTTAGGAAACCATGAAACAAAAAAGAAGTCATGCCATTTTGAGAACAATACTACCATAAAATTAGAATCAAAGAACACCTACAGTAGAGTATACAGATAAAAAAATTCAAACATACTCTGCTTCTCAATAAAGTAAAGTTAGCAGCTTTCATAATAAATATAAAATTCCAAATTTACATTACTTTCATCCAATTATTTTAGTAAACCGTTAAACAGAAAATAGGTTCAACCATTTTGAGAAAAACACCACCATAAATGAGACTCACAGAACACCTGCATATTAAAATTTCAAGTATGCTCTGCTTCTAAATGAAGAAAGCAGCTTTCAATGAAATATACCATGAAATTCAAATGAATGGAAAATGCTTTCTTGAAATATATAATCACATAAATGACATTGAAATTCAAATGAATGGAAAATGATAATTGTTTATAACTTTATACACAATGGCAGGCACTGCTGGTCTCTACCAAGTAGTCGCCTAACCTGAATCAACTCCCCCTATATACTATGCTTCCTGTACAGATAACTACTCTATATGGAAAAATAATGTACCAAAAAGGATGGATGGCTTATTAATCCACCCATACAACGGAAACATTCATTACTTTGGCTAATATATGATCAGTTATTAATATTGTTATATATCACAGCATCATAGCATGTTATGCTACATCCCCAAAAAATCAACAGGAAGCAGGATCTGCCCAGCCAACAACCTACCATCTGCCAAAATATGTGCAACATGTTGGCCATGGCAAAATACAGAGGGCAGACATCAATCCACCCATACAATGGAAATATTCATTAGTTTGGCTAATATATGATCAGTTATTAATATTGTTATATATCACAGCATCATAGCATGGTATGCTACATCCCCAAAAAATCAACAGGAAGCAGGATCGGCCCAGCCAACAATCGGCCATCTGCCAAAATATGTGTGCAACTTGTTGGCCAGGGCAAAATAGAGAGGGCAGACATCATTCCCCTCACAAAAAAACTCGTTGTCACTTACACTGTAGCTCAACAGACATCGACTTGTAAATTTATGTTTAGGTCTACGCATATTCATCTGTACAGTTCCAAGGTTTAGTAATTCCTCATCCAATGGCAAAATCGGCCATGCAACACTGTTCCCACGGCAACGAGAAAAAACCACTGGAGATCCCAACATATACAGATATGAAAAAAGTTAAAATAAAATTA
>ML777663.1:1280995-1291152 GCA_009831015.1 Picea engelmannii | reverse complement strand
GCTCAACTACTCTCCTTACAGGAGCCATGCGTAGTTAAGGTGGCACTTAAAGAAAGATATTGGTACGAGTTTGACTAAGGAGACAACAAGCCTTGGGTGACTGGGCACGCCTCTGTGTGGTGAATTTTCCTGAGTATATAGACCCAGTCTTTGCATTTTGTAAGCATCGATGGTAGAGCAGAGCTCCCTACTGTAAAGTTTTAACAGATATTCTAGTTTGCTGGTTATGCATCTGTATTTGAGATATCTTGTTTTATGACAGGAAATTTTTCTTACTCCATCTAATTTTCATCTCATGCTAAGAGAGTTCGTGCTTGACTGACTCGCGTGAACTATTGCAGTTATGTTATGATAAAAGTTTTATTGTTGCATTATTTCATTCTCTGGCTTTTATGTTTGAATGTAGAATGATATTGCGTTCGGACGTCTTCTTCCACATCCTGTTAGAAACCCGATGTTAATAACAGACCTCTGCTTTCCTCTTATATAAGTCTTCTGCCTGTTCACTCTTTACTACAACTCACTGTCTAAAGTTTATATAAGACCTCACTCACCTATGCATGCCTAGCCTAGTTTTGGAGTTGGAATGATATTGTTTCAGGTTTTCTTCCATTCGGTCATCCCATCTATAAACCATCGTGACATAAAAATTGATGGGCATTGGGCTCTGCTCCTATTAGCAATCCAGGAGTGACTTCCGTCGCCAACATTTCTGGTGCCGTTGCCGGGGACGAAGTTGAATATTTTCCCCGGGATTGAACGAAAATGATCAACTGATTCTAAAGGTGCATCAGATATCATAATTATCAAGATTGCTACTGTGCACCTGGCGACTCCATTGTGACGACTCCGCTGGGGAGAACCTTCTCTATTAATTGTGGCTTTCAGAGGCAGACACACGCGGTCTCATCCAGAGCTGCCTCTAGCTACACCTGAAACTGATCTGGAAGCGGTTCTCAGGAAGGGAAAGGCCTCCAAAGAAGAAGCGTCCATCATCGAACCAGGCAATCCACCATATCCTTCTGTGGGAGCTCCTTTTTCTCCTCCTTAGTTTCCCGACATGCATGTTTCTGCAGTTTCCCGTTTCCTAAATTTTGGGAGTGTTCCTGTCGAGTTTTCCTCTCCTGGTCTGGCACCAGAGGGACAAGACCTTGTCACTCCCCTCTCCCCTGAAGTTGTACCCTGGCATAGACCCAGGACCGCAGAAGAATTCCCTACGCCTAGTTTAACCACTCCTGTGCAAAGAGGAGCACCTGCTGAATTGAGCTCATTAGCCTTCTCCTTAAATCCCCTCTTGTTTCCTACTCCACTTTGAGACTCATTCTCAGTAACCCCTTTGCGAACTCCTTCTCCTCCAAATTCCCCTCCACCTAATATTCCTATGGCTGGTGCTACTCCCCCTCTGAATAGAATGGATGCCATAGTTGCTTCTAGGTATGCTCCCTTGATCTTACCTCATCCCATGAATCCTTTCCCTACTGGAGATTAATTGAAATATATGCCCAAGTTCACCAGGGAAGGGGACATAACTGCGAAAGAACACTTGGCTGCTTTCTACAGTTATGCAGACAACCTGAACATTGTAGATGAAGATGTCTGGATGCGGGTTTTTGTCTAGAGCCTGGATGGTGAGGTAAGGAAATGGTTTAGAGGATTAGCTCCCGGGTCCATTGCTGGAATTGAAGCTCTGGATAATGCTTTCCTGAGGCAGTGGGGAGATAAGAAGGATTTCATGTATTATATGACTGAGTTCGGGTCTTTGAAGAAGATGGAAGGAGAGTCTGTCTCTGACTTCTCCAAAAGATTCAATAAAATGTACCACAAAATCCCCGCAGAGATTAAACCTTCAAAAGCCTTGGCTAAGATCACTTACTCCAACGCTTTTGATCCTGATTTCTGCCTACTGCTAAGAGAGAGAATAGCTACCATGTTGGCCCACATGCAAGATGCAGTCGTGGAGGTAGAATCTAACGTATTGGCGGTGAATCGACTCAGGAGCGCTAGTGATAGAAATATGTCCAAGAATAGGCCTGAAGCTTCCTCATCTAGTTCCTCTCCCCTACCCCATCAGATAGATGAGACAGCTAGAGAACTAAAATCGCTTTGTGCTAGAATGGAAAGGTGGGAATTAGAAGGTAATCCCATTTACAGAAATCCCAAAAATACAGATACTAGGGGTTTCAGGAAGCCTAATAACAATGTGTCACAAGCTTTTCCTAGAGAACAAAGGAGCAGGGACAGGGATGATCAGAGGATTCAGACCCCTCTCCAGAACAACCTAGATTCTCAGGAGGAAAGAGAGGAGATAGACAAGCTTGGCCCTGAAATCCACTGTATTGAAGAGGCTCCTCCTTTTCCCCACTTGACACAATCTGCATATGAAGAATCCCTGATGAGCATTCAAATCCATGAGTTGGGTAAAGCAGAAAGGGCCAGTCATACCCCTAACAGATACAATCTCAGGTCAAGAAGGAAAGAAGGAGACTTTGACAGCCAAGACCAGCCCCTCATAGCAGATAGGCCTACTAAGTCTGCGACAACCACTACTAAAGAAAAGAAAACTCAGAGTGCTTTGCCAGCAACCAAGGAGCCTGTCACTGAGGTAAGGGAAGCTTCTAAGCCAATTTCCTCCTTTAATTTTGAGCATGAAATTCAAAAGATCAGAATTCTCGTTCCCCTCTCAAAGCTAGTTAAAAATGAGGACTTCAAAAGGTCCCTTTCCAAGCTGCTACAATCCGAGTCCCCCCAACCTTCCTCTGACTCAGTGAACCTTCAATATGAGAAACCAGCTGTCATCCTGGGTCCCATGGTAGAAGACAGAGATGATTCATCCCCTCCCTTCTACACCTCTCTGAACATACATGATAAAGTGCTACATAACTTCCTCATGGACTCAGGGGCTTCTCATAACCTTATGCCCAAAATAGTAATGGAAGAGTTGGGACTGGAAGTGACAAAAGCCTACCATGACTTGTATTCTTTCGATTCAAGGAGAGCGTAGTGTCTAGGAGTCATCAAAGGCCTGGTGGTTTCATTGTTTCAGCTGCCCATGAAAAGTGTGGTCATGGATATTGTGGTAGTTGACGTTCCCCACAAATTTGGTATGCTATTGTCCAGGTCTTGGATTAAAAGACTGGGAGGAACGGTACAGATGGATCTCACATATGCCACCATTCCAGTCTTTGGGGGGGAACACAGGAGGTTGTACAGAGAAGCCCAACTGGCCTATATTGTCAGTGATGAAGCAAACCCCACTAACCACCCCATCTTTGCACTTGACACCGATCTAGGATCTAGTTTGTTGCAGATCACTGAAACTCTTGAGGTTCCTTTACAGATTAGAAAAATGCCCATTCTTAATCAGGAGATGCCCCCTCTAGCCGCCTCTGTTTGGAAAATGTTCTTCGATTGAGCTTCCTCTAAAATGGGCGCATGGGCTAGAGTGATTTTCATATCGCCCTGTCAAGAGACTATATCTCTGTCATACAAGCTGGAATTTGAAACCACCAACAATGTGGTAGAGTATGAAGCTCTTGTTCCGGGTATGAGAGCTACAAAGGAAATGGGAATAAAGGAGATGGCTATGTTCGGAGATGCGGAATTGATTATCCAGTAGGTCAAGAATGTTTATCAGGCCAAGCATCCTCGGCTCAGGAGTTACATAAATGAGGTATGGAACCTGATTGATAATTTTTTCTCAGCTTTCAATATTACTTTTGTCCCGAGGGAAGACAATACCTCGGCCGACTCCTTAGCGGTATCGGCTAGTCTGTTCAAGGTCCCTCTGTCACTGAAGATCCATGGTGAGGTCAAAGTAAGATACAGGCCCTCTGTACCAGACAATGTCAAACACTGGAAGGTGTTCGGAGATGATCTGGAAATTGAAAGGATTCTACAATATGTGGATGAATTTTCTGCGTTGCACATTGACCAGGATCCTGACCTGGAAGGTGACCCTCGTCCTGAGGAGTTTTTAAATAAAATTGCTAATCATCAGATCATTTAGCTGCCCAACAATCATATTCCGAGAGGACTTGTCCCTTCAGAAATATTGTTCGATGGGAATGATGTGCCAGTAAAGGGAAAGGTCTCAAATGAAGATGCCGATACAACCGAATGCAACATTGGTTCACAGGAAGAGCCTAGGTTCGTCAACTTGTCAAGCAGTTTGACCAGAGAACAAAGGGAATAATATACGTAGTTATTGCGAGAGTTCGCCGATGTATTTGCATGGACATACAAAGACCTCAAGACGTATGACACATCTGTCATTGAGCACAAGATCCCATTGAAGGAAGAGGTTGGGCCATTCAGGTAGAAGCTAAGACAGATAAATCCCATGTTGTTGCCTGTCATGGAGAAGGAAGTAAAAAAGTTGTTGGATGCACAAATCATTGTCCCCTTGAGATATTCCGAGTGGGTGGCCAATTTGGTCCCAGTAAGGAAGAAAAGTGGAGAAATCAGGCTCTGTGTCGATTTTAGGAACCTGAATAGAAGCTCAAATAAAGACAATTACCCCCTACCTAAAATGGAACACATACTGCAGAGGGTAACTGGTGCATCCAGGATATCCATGATCGATGGGTTTTCTGGATATAATCAGATATCGGTCATGCCTGAGGACAGGGAGAAGACAACCTTCACCACTCCTTGGGGCGCATTCATGTATGCCAAGATGCCATTTGGACTAATGAACGCAAGAGAAACATTTCAGCGAGCCATGGATATAGCCTTCATCGGGGAGAAGGACCAGTTTGTGGTGATCTATCTCGATGACATCACAATATTCTCCAGCTCAGACAAGGAACATTGCCGCCACTTGAGGAGAGTTTTCACGAAATGTCGGAGGTTAAGCCTATCCCTAAACCCCAAGACATCTTTGTTCGCTATGCAGGAAGGGAAATTATTGGGACATATAGTATCAATAGAGGGAGTGAGGATTGATCCCAACAGAGTGGAGGCAATTCAAGCCTTGTCACTTCCCAGGTCTAAAAAAGAGGTTTAGGCCTTTTTGGGGAAAATTAATTTTCTAAGGAGGTTTGTCTCAAATTTTGTCGAGCTAGTGAAATAGATCACAGCCATGCTCAGGAAGGGAAATGAAGTGAAATGGACCGCTAAGCCCAGGGAATCCTTTGACCAAATAAAAAGGGCTCTAACTGAGGCACCTGTGTTGATTGGTCCAGATTATTCTAAGTCGTTCCTAGTTTTTTCTTTTGCTTCTTTCGATACGGTAGCGGCGGTGTTATTGCATAAAAATGAGGAGGGGCGAGAGCAGCCCATTGCCTTCTTCAGCAAGGTGTTAAGAGACGCAGAGATCAGGTATGAGATCATGGAAAAATAGGCCTATGCCTTAGTGAAAGCTCTCAAAGCTTTCAGAGTTTACATCTTGCATTCAAAGGTAATTGCATACGTTCCTTTAGCTTCTGTGAAGGATATCCTTGTACAACCCGACATAGATGGAAGAAGAGGCAGATGGATTGCTAAAATCCTAAAATTTGACTTAGAGATAAAGCCCACCAAGTTGGTTAAGGGGAAAGGTTTAGCCAAGCTACTGGCTGAATCCAATTGTGAAGCCTTGGGAGTTAGTTTCATCAACACTCGCTCAGAAACTAAACAAGCTGAGTTAGCCAGCCAACGTTCTCAAGATGGCTTACCGATGGCAGGTTGTGCCTGGTATCATGACATTTTGTACTTTCTGCAGGAATTGAAGCCTCCGGATGGAATGGGGAAAAGCAGGGCAAGAGATTTAAGGCTCAAGGCGGTCAGGTATTGTCTCATTGAGCAAGTCTTGTACTGGAGAGATCCTTTGGGGATTCTCCTGAGATATTTGAACCCACCAGAAGCCCAGAAAGTTATGTTTGATTTCCATGAAGGCCTTTGTGGGGGGCATCATTTCTGGAGGACCACGGCTCATAAGATACTCAGGGCTGGATATTACTGGCCTACTTTATTCGCTAATGTCTGTAAAGGAATCAAAGCTTGCATCAAATGTCAAAAGTTCTCAGGAAAGCAACAGCTCAAATCGCTGCCATTGAAGCATATAGTATCTCCAACACCTTTTCAACAGTGGGGGTTGGACTTCATTGGAGAAATTCATCCTCCCTCAAGTGGTCAACACAGATGGATCCTGACTGCAACAGATTATTTCACTAAGTGGATAGAAGTTTTCCCCACCAGAAGCATATCACACAAAGTAATTATCAGCTTCCTGGAGGATATCATAGCCATATTTGGCTGTCCTAGCAGGATCATCACCGATAATGCTGCTTCTTTCAAGTCTGAGCCTCTAATTAAGTTCTGTGAGCAGTTCCAGATCTCACTAATTCACTCCACCCCCTACTATCCCCAGGGAAATGGTTTAGAAGAGTCCTCCAACAAAATCGTAATAAGGATCATCAAAAGACTGTTGGAAGACAACAAAAGGGCCTGGGATTCAAAGTTGAAGTTTGCTCTGTGGGTTGATCGTGTGACAATGAAGAAATATCTGGGCACTTCGCCTTTTCAGCTAGTCTACGGAGCAGAGGCGGTTTTTCCTACTCATCACGCCTTACCTATGGTGAAATTCTTCCAAGACTATGACGGAGAAACATATCATATGATCAGAAGGATTCATCAGATAGTAGAGGTGCAATAGATCAGAGAGTAGGTGAGGACCGCAGCCCATAGTCACTAGGAAAAAATCAAGCAGGCTTTCGACATGAAGGTCAGGAAGAAAGAGTTCAAGATCGAGGACTTGGTACTTAAGTGGGACGCCCCTAGGCAGGATAAAGGTAAACACAACAAGTTCGATGCCCTCTGGATTGGCCCCTTCAAGGTCTCTGAGATTTTATCCAACAACACGTATGGGTTGCAAGATCTGGAGGGTTAGGAGGTTTTCAACAGCCCAATGAATGGGCATTTTCTGAAGAAATGATTTATTTGAGCCTCAGATGACTCTCTGTTTATTTTATTTTTTACATGTTTTTGGCTTAATAAGTGACTCCGTAGCCCAACAACAAGGCACTGAAGCTGCAGAAGGAGTTCTTAGAGCATCACATGGACGACTCTATCCCCCATGGAGCCTAATGTTAGCGATTATTTTTGTCTTAGGCACAAAATCACCCAGGTATGCAGAATGATCGGGAAACTCCCAAGTGCAGCAACGGAAGGATCTCCTTTTCGGTTACGAGTCAAGCGAGCGGGAAAGGTTTTGCTGTCGACAGCCGAGATCCATCTGCGAAGCAGATCAACAGTTGTCGGGATCTCGGGACCACCAAGTTACCCGACATATAGCGCCAAGGAAAGCTCCTATATTTCAAGGCTGAATCTAGGTCGTCCGATCCAGTGATGCGTGGTGCAGGATCCATTCACACCGGCATATCAAAATTCGAGAGTGCAAGGGGTAAAATTCCCCATCTCTTCGCCTTTTGAAACCCCGAACCCCGAAATGTCGATAAGCACCCTTCAAAGTCCGGCCCATGGTCCTAGCACTAGGTCACATCAAGCGAGCCTGAGAATGAGCATGGCCCCCTGTTAAGTTGAGAGTTCTACCTCGACCGGTCATCTTAAGGACACACGGCATGCATCCATGCCATTTCAGCATTCGAGAGTTCATGGGGTGAAGGTTTTATGTCTTTGAACATCATGAAACCCCGAACCCCAATAGCGCCGAAAACGTTAAAATTGGGGCCCACGGTATCGTCAGGAGAGTTAAGAGCCGTTAGATCCAGAGGGACGCGTGGTGCCAGATTAAGCCGTCTCAGCATATCGCTCATCGCGATTTTGATCAGCAAGGATCAACTCTTTCATATTCGCAAATATCGAAAGCACCCTGGGAATAGGCACGTGGTCACAGTTCGCAGTCACTTGGAGGAAGAAAAGAGCTATGAAAAGAAGGCCAAGGTGTCGATCTCAGCTACAGAGGGGATTGTCGCGATCTCCAGGCACTATCACATCCGATCTCCATATTGTTTCTCTCCTGGAGTAAATGACGACAAGAGTGGGTGGTTGAAACCTCCTTTCATTCATTAAGTGAGGGGATGGAAGGTCTGGCGAGATGCCTGCTCGCAGAGGTCCTGTGTATTGATTTTCTTAGAGAAGCCATGCTGAAGTCCTCAGCTCGACAGAGAAGTCAGTGCATGCTAGCCGAGTACTTAATGGATCAGCTAATCTCCTTACAGGAGCCATGCATAGTTAAGGTGGCACTTAAAGAAAGATATTGGTACGAGTTTGACTGAGGAGATAGAAAGCCTTGGGTGACTAGGCATGCCTCTATGTGGTGAATTTTCCTGAGTATATAGACTCAGTCTTTGCATTTTGTAAGCATCGATGGTAGAGAAGAGCTCCCTACTGTAAAGTTTTAACAGATATTCTAGTTTGCTGGTTATGCATTTGTATTTGAGATATCTTGTTTTATGACAGACATTTTTTCTTACTCCATCTAATTTTCGTCTCATGCTAAGAAAGTTCGTGATTGACTGACTCATGTGAACTATTGCAGTTATGTTATGATAAAAGTTTTATTGTTGCATTATTGCATTCGCTGGATTTTACGTTTGAATGTAGAATGATATTGCATTTGGACGTCTTCTTCCACAGCCTGTTAGAAACCCGATGTTAATAACAGACCTCTTCTTTCCTCTTATATAAGTCTTCCTCTTGTTCACCCTTTACTATAGCTCACTATCTGAAGTTTATATAAGACCTCACTCACCTATGCATGCCTAGCCTAGTTTTGGAGTTGGAATGATATTGTTTCGAGTTGGCTTCCATTCGGTCATCCCATCTATAAACCATCGTGACATAAAACTGATGGGCGTCAGGCTCTGCTCCTGTTAGCAATCCAGGAGTGACTTCCGTCACCAACACTTGGAACATTGTCAAAAAGAACTTGATAATATCATGATAAAAAAGAACGTAAACCTCCTACACGTAGTATCCAAACAAGAAGTGTTAAATTCAAAGAGCTTACATATCGTTACTAGATCAGGTGCAGGACAAGATATTAATAATATCCCCTTACAAGATCGACAAACATGGAAGTCTAGTTAGTTTCCAAATCTAGACAAATAAGAATAGATTGTTAGGGAAGTGCTTAAATTATTCAAGACCAACCAAACAAAGGAAGACAAAATGAAGACATTGTACAAGAATTTTTAAAGATCTTAAAGGAAAAGCACTCAATCGATCGATTGTTGGATATGATTTATATACTAAGAGAGTATAAAGAAGGACAAAGACCATCTAAATATGTTATGAAACTTTCCTATAAGAATAAAGATTATGACCCATGTGTCGACTTGGAAATCCAAAGGGTATTGATTAACTAGGTAGTCATCGACTTGGAAATCCATAGGGTATTGATTAACTAGGTAGTCATCGAATTTGTATCACAAGTAAATATCTTACCTCGGGATACATGGATATGGTTGGGTCAGACTTCATTAGCCTAAAGGTCATTAATGACAAATTAATGACACTCCCTGATTACAAGAAAAGGTTGACTGAAGTGTCTAAGGACAAATTCCAAGTTTGCAGTGATACAGGGAAGCATCACAGGAAAACCATTCATGGATGCCTTGCAGTTGGATATTAGTATCCAACATGAGATTAAAGAAATTGAGTTTAGATGGAGTCAAGACTGTCGGGAGTCATTCGAAATTTTAAAGAAGAAACTGGTCGAAGCACCCATACTAAAATTCACCAACTGGTCGAGAAGATTTCACATCCATGTCGATGCTTCAAATGTCACTATTGGGTCAATTCTAGCACAACCATACGACAACACAATCGACCACCCGAAGGTGTATGCCAATCGGAAGTTGAATAAAGTAGAAAGGAATTACTTGACTACAGAAAGGGAAGCCTTGTCGATGATATTTTCTTTGCAGAAATTCTTACACTACTTACTTGCAAACCCATTCACATTTTTTATAGATCACCAGGCATTAAAATACCTAGTCAATAAAATTGTTCATCAAGGAAAAATATGTCATTGGTTATTACTATTCCAAGAATTTGAATTCGATATAATCGTCCGACCTGGGAAAAAGAATGTCGGGCCCGACCATCTATCACGAATTGAGACAGGGAAGGACCTGACTGGCATAGAGGATGACCTTCCAGATGAAAATATATTATGTGTCAAAGCAACACCAAAAGATATAGAAGAAATAGAA
>ML777663.1:1228267-1260042 GCA_009831015.1 Picea engelmannii | reverse complement strand
CAAGACAATTAACCCAGATTAAACTGTTGGGTTAAGATATTATTCTTCCTAAGGGATATCTGACCAGGATTAGACAGTCTGGTCAGATTTATTCACTAATTCTATCCTAGGGGCTATCTGACCAGGATTAGATGGTCTGATCATATGTATTCACCAGTTCTAACCTAGTGGCTATCTGACCAGGATTAGACACTCTGGTCAAATGCATTCACTAACCTATCAACATTGAAAATTTAAAAGAACTTGGTCATGCTTGAAAGGTATGACCAAGTTGCTATTATTGCATGGGGCTTTTTGTTTCAATTCTTTTTCTTTTCCTTTTCTTTTTCTTTTCTTTTTCCTTTTAAAATGAAAAATCAATTGCCAATAAAAACACTAGATACAGATAATATCCATAATATCCAAGTCATAAGTTGATTCCCATAATTTATGGGGTGATAACAGCGGATCCACCTGGGGATGGTACTTGCCCTGTTAAGTGCCAAGAATCCAGTTTCCTGTCATTCTGAACATATCTGTCTAGCAGCCTTCATTGGTCTTATTCTAAGGAAAATTTTGAAAAACAGTGATCAAAATCTTAGGGCCTTCTCTTCGGGCTTCGATAAACTACCAATGTTCTTCACTCAGAAAACGCAAGTAAATACTAAAAATTAAAAATGGTATGTACAATGGAGAGTGGTTTCTTCAAATCTCTTACTGAGGTGGGCCATAGTGTTTCAACATTCTGCCATTCATGGGTGCTCCTGGCAGATCTGACCCATCGACATTGTTTAGCAAAAAGGCATTGTTTCCTCTGAAAGCTTGGATCATGTATGGCCCTGTCCACAGATGATCAAATTTCCCATGCTTTCCCTTATCCTCGTTCCTGGCATCCCATCTCAACACCAGGTCTCCCAGCTCAAAATCATCCTCCTTGGTTCGTTTGTCAAAGATCTTCTTGATGTTCTCTTGGATGACCTGTGTTTTGTTGGAAACATCTTCTCTAGTCTGTTGCAAATGAATCATCTGATTGATTTGTCTCTGGGATTCATTTGGTTCAGCTTGCATTTCTTGAAGTAACTTCATGACAGGGACCCCCAAAGAAGTTGGGAAAATAACCTCAGTACCGTAGACCAGCTGGTATGGTGACATACCAATTGCCCTTTTGGTGGTCAGTCTATCTGCCCATAAAGCAAATACCAACTTATCATGCCATGATTTTTTATTCTCCTGCAATGTTTTCTTGATGATATTTACCAGAGTCTTGTTTGAGGATTCTACCAACCCATTCCCCTGAGGGTAGTAGGCTGTGGAATGCCCCAAACCGATGTGGTAACGATTGCAGAAATCAATGAGTTTCTTCGACCGAAAGGCAGTTGCATTGTCAGTAATGATCTTTCTAGGACAACCAAAATGAGACAAAATATTATTTTCAAGAAATTTGATAATAACAGAGTCAGTGGCTTGCCTGCTTGGTACAGCCTCTATCCATTTGGTAAAATAATCAATGGCAGTAAAAATACACCTATGTTGGCCTGAAGACAGGGGGTGTATTTCACCAATGAAATCGAGTCCCCATTGCTGGAAAAGGGGCCTCAACTGAAATTGGTTTAAGAGGTAGATGAAGGAGTTTCCTTTTACTCTCAAACAGTTGACACTGGTGACATGCTCTTACTTTCTGATGTACATCTACAAACAGGGTTGGCCAGTAAAATCCAGCTCTGAGTATTTTGTTGGCTGTAACCTTCCAGTTCAAATGGCCACCACATTCTCCTGCATGAAACTCATGCAACACTTTATCTGCTTCATCCTTCAGTAAACAATTTAAGAGAATACCTGCAGGGTCTTTCCAATACAAATTTCCGTCTAGAATACAGAATTTCAGAGCTTTCAACTTTAAAAATCTAGCTTTAGTGTTTGTTAGACCAGGGGGAGCTTGTAAATTTTGTAGAATGAATATAAGGTATGCATACCATGAAGAGTTGAGAAAAACCTCTCTAACGTTTGGAGTCACCATCTCGCCCTGTTCATCTGCCATGTCTAGAAAATTGATGTCAAGAGCTAGGAAGTTAGATTCAGCCATCAGTTTGGCAAGGCCCTGGCCTTTGATCAGTTTTGTGGGCTTAATCTCTATGTCATATTCTAGAATGACTGCAATCCATTTTCCCCTTCTCCCATCAGGGTTGTCTTGTGTCAAGATATCTTTTACTACCGTGTTTGGAACATAAGCTATGATGTGTGAATGAAGAATATAGACCCTGAAGTCCTTTATAGCTTTTACCAAAGCAAAAGCCTGCTTCTCCATAATATTGTAGTTCAGGGTAACATCTCTTAAAGCTTTGCTGAAGAAATCTATGGGTTGTTCATACCCTTCACTGTTCTTCTGCAGTAGTATTGTTGCTATAGTATGTTCAGATGCGAAAGAAAAAAGATAGAAATCTTTAGTGAAATTGGGACTAATTAAAACTGGGGCTTCTGTGAGTGCTCGTTTGACCTGTTCGAACGATTGTCTGGACTCAGAGTCCCATTTTATTTTTGCTTCCTTTTTAAGCATGTTGGTAATGTTTCGGAGGAGCTCGGCCAGATTGGGAATGAATCTTCGAAGAAAGTTAATTTTCCCTATAAATGACTGTAGTTCTTTGAGGTTTCTTAGGTGTTCTAACTTTAGTATGGCCTCGATTATGCTGGGGTCAATTTTGATTCCCTCCTTAGAGATGATGTGTCCCAACAATTTTCCTTCTTCTAACCCAAAAAGACACTTCTTGGGATTTAAAGAAATCTCGAACCTTTTACATTTTTCGAAAACTCGTCTAAGATGTCGCAGGTGTTCATCATCCGATTGGGAAAACACAGTCACATCATCTAGATAAACAACAATAAACTTACCTGACTCTTCTATGAAGGCGATGTCCATTGCCCTCTGGAAGGTTGCTCCTGCATTCATCAGACCAAAAGGCATCTTCACATACATGAAAGTGCCCCATGGTGTGGTGAAAGCGGTCTTTTCCTGATCATCTAGGTGAACTAGAACCTAGTTGTAGCCTGAGAAACCATCTAACAAAGAAATTCGACTGGACCCGACCACTCTTTGCAGGAGGTGATCCATTTTAGGCAAGGGGTAATTATCCTTCAAGGATGCTTTGTTCAGATTTCAGAAATCTATGCAGAGTCTGATTTCCCCGGTTTTCTTGTGTGTAGGGACTAAATTAGAAACCCACTTAGAGAAACGTAGTGGGACTATGATCTTGGCATCATACATTTTCTTAATCTCTTTTTCTATCAAGGGGAGAAACTTGGGATTTATCCTCCTAAGTTTCTTCCTGAATGGTTTCTGGTCTTCCTTTATGGGAATCATGTGTTGTATTATGTTGGTGTCATAGGCTTTCAAATCTTCATAGCCCCAGGCAAAAACGTCTGAATATTCTTTGAATAGATCAATGTATTTAAGCTTTTGTTCTGGGGGTAAAGACTTGGATAGTTTGACCATCCTAGGCTTCTCTTTAGTTCCTATATTGCAGTCCTCTACCTCTTGCCCATGAGCTTCTATTTTTGGTTTCTTAGCTACATCGTCATTGTCGAACAAATCCTCTAAAGGGACAAGCCCTCTAGGTAAAACATTGCTTTTTAATTGTAAAACATCGGCATCCATTTCGTCATCCCCTAACTCTCTTGAATCTACTGTATCTTCTGCACCTACTGTATTTACAGTATTAACACTATCCATTTCAAACTCAGAATTATTTACATTCTCATTTTCATTTTCTAAATCTATGTTTGTACATTCAAAATCGTTCTTGCATTGCAGAAAATCCTCTATCTGATCGTCATTTCCAAACACTTGCCAGTACATGATATTATCGGGCACTGTTGGTCTGCATTTCACTTCAACAGTGTATGGGCGAGTTTGGCGGAAAGGAATCTTGCAGGAAGCAGATAACGTAGCTAATCCGTCGGCCAGAATATTCTGCCCTCTCGGCATTACCTGCAAGTCAACCTCATTAAAACATTTCAAAGCATCAAGAACAACATTCCTGTAGGCTCTAAGGCGCGGGTGTTTAGCAACATACTCACCTTTAATTTGTTTGATTATTAATTCAGAGTCACCCATTACCATTATTTTCTTAGCACCAACTTTTCTCAATAGCTTCAGACCGAGCATTAAAGCTTCATATTCAGCAATGTTGTTAGTGCATTGGAAATTTAATTTATAAGAATGATTTTCTGAATACCTGTTTTGATGGTTATGCAGCCAGACTCCAGCTCCTGCTCCTTCTTTACTCATAGCTCCATCAAAATCCATACTCTAGAAATCGGCAGGGAACTCTTCGGTTATTACATTTTTCATCTTAGCTTCCTCACCATTTTCTGGGCCTTCATCTTAGCTAGATACATCTTCCATCAACTGAATATCTGGCTCTTCAGGATCACCATCATTGTATAAGATGAACGAATCTAAATTGGAATGAGCAGAGTAAAGGGGATAATTGTGAGGTTTCTCTTGGCTACTGACCATGTACTTCATTAGTGTTTCTCTGTATAACCTCCTCTGTTGTCCAAACACTGGGATAGTGGTGTAAGACATATCCAGTTGCAGGGTTCCTTTCAGCTTAGCTCCCTAGGACCTGGAGAGCAACATTCCATACTTAGGCGGAATGTCTGCAACCACTACGTCTATTACCATGCTTTTAGAAGGGATCTGCACCAGGGTGATGCACAAATCTTTAATCAAACCAATACATTTGACTTTGCTGGAGTCAAATGAGTGTAGATCTTTGTAAGGCCTATTGACCTCCAATCCCAGTTTTTCCATTACTGCTTTGGGCATCAGATTATGTAAGGCACATGAATCCAACATGGCGTTATGCAATATCAAATCATGTATGTTCAAACTGATGTAAAAGGGGGCTACATCACCGATATCTTCTCGACCATTTACTTCAGGTCCGAAAAGGAGTTCGGGATGATCGTCAGTAAGGTTCACAGTGTCTGAATGAGTCACTGATCCAATAGTCAAGGCCTTGGTGCCTATGTCAGGTTCAATGGATAATTCTTTTAGTACCTGTGAATGATAACCGCCTCTACTCATCAACTCTGTCAGTGGGATAGGAATTTTAATTTTGGCCAATTCACCCTCCAGGATAAAAGGCGCAGGAGTTCGGATCTGACTCATTGATTCTGGTTGGTCCACCATATTCCTTCGCTCAGAAGTACTGGTTGGATTAACAGGTGAACCTTCAGGTTGTGCTGGTCTTTTCAGTATGGTGATGTTTTTATTCACCAGAGCGTCGGTTTTATCCCTCTCAGAAGACTTCTCAGCAGTGGTCTTCTCAGGAGTTTTCTCAGTCTCAGATACCTTCTGTGTTTCGGCCGTCTTTTTCTAGGAATTTCCTTCTGTCTTCTTACTTCGCAGGTTGTATTGACGGTGCACCTCCAAAATAGCGTTTTCAAAGGCCTGTTGTCCCGCATCTTCGGCTTCCTCACTTACCTTAGTTTGATTTAGAAAACAGAGTTCCTGCTCTTCTTGGGTGAGGAAAATGGCCTCGTTATCATGAATGCCCATGAGGTTAATGTGGGTGTCTTCCAATTTTTCAATCACTTCCCCCCTTTCATCAGCATAGTTTTCTTGCAGAGGAGGCCTGATCGGCTGATCAGGACCTCTCTGATCCCTTTGATCTCTTTGATCTCTTTGCCTGATTTGAGGAGGGTTTCTTCTAAAATTGGGGTTTCGAATCTGAGGGGCAGGTGTGTTGTCTCTCGGAGGATTTCTGTCTGAAATACTTGTTCTTTCCATCAATAATTCCAAAGTTCTGACCACATAATCCAATTTGGAATCAGTGGTTGACGTAGAAGGTTCTTCTTTGATCGTGACTCTCCTTTCTGACCTTTGACGAGCTTGTTTCGCCAACAGATTAACCTCCACACTAATAACACTTTTCTGCATGTCTTCAAGGGTGGCAACATTTATTTCTCTTAATTGGTAAGACATGTCAGCATCAAATCCATCCAAGAATTTAATCAATGCCAAACCCTGGGGAGGTTTGATTTCAGTTGGGATTGCATTATACAAATTGTTAAAACGGGTGCAATAATCTTGTACCGTCTCACCTTGATTTCTTTTTATATTCTCGTATTCTGACAGTATCTGGAGAGGGTTTTTCTTTAACTCCCATATGTCAAGAAAACTTCTTTGGAACGCGACAAGGTCAAGGATTGATGCGACGGGTAAGGCTTTGCACCATTTCTTGACGTCCCCTGTCAAAATCTGGGCGAATAGTCTCATTTGAACGTCAACTTCATCAACTTCTTGTAAATCCAAGTAGTCGTTCATTTTATCCACATGTTGTTGTGCGTTTAAATTTTCAGTTGCATCGAACTATGGAAGTCTGGTCTGATAGTCTTGGGGCATGGCATGTAGCGGTGCGGCCAGCACCAAAGGGGCATATCGAGCTGCCATGACGGGTGGAGGAGGTGGGATGACGACCTGGGTGGTTGGGGAGGTAGCAACTAAAGTCGAGGACGATGAAGGACTGGGCTGTGCTGAGGTAGTGATTTGTAGTTTAGTCATAGGAGACAAAACCTCAGGGGTTCAGGGTTGCAATACAGTTGGGTAAAAAACGAGTCCTATCACGAAAGTTTCAGACCATGTTCTAACCAAGCTTCGGGGTGGAAAAGTATCAAGATCAAGGTTTTGAGAGGTAGCTGGTTCTCTGGAAAAATAAGGAAACTTACTCAGGGAGGTATGACTTACTGAATCGACTGCTAAGGGTTTTCGTCTGAGAAACTGCTCGGGGTTATCTAACACTATCGCGTGTTCTGGGTTTGGATGAGATCGAGTATGAACTTTCTTGGAAGCCAGAACTGTTTTTGGTTTTTTATAATATATATTTATAATTTTACGAGTCTGAAAATAATATGTACAGAGTTTGATCAACCTCTAAATATTACTTTCTTCTCAAAGTTTATCATTCTTTTAGGAGAAAGAAAACGTGAAATTATCAATTTTTAGTTCGTTCCCAGTGGAGTCACCAATTATGTTAGCACTTGGTAAACTAGAGGTTGAAAAAGAAGAAATCTACAAAGGTAACCTTAACCAACCGCTTTTAAAGCTAGGATCTAGCCCTTCCAGCTTCAGAGAGGGATCTCTCTATATGATTTAGCTTTGTTTTTAATTTCAGATATTAGGCTAGGTAAACAAACTGTTGGTTTTGTTGTAAAAGAGTTTTTGAAGTTGGTTGAGATGGTCTACACATCCATTGGGCTATGGGGTCTGTGTTTAATCAAATCTGAGAAATAACCAGAAACGCCAAAGAAGACTTTCACAGGGTGAGATAATACACTCACTGGATCTTTTAGTAATTAAGATGATGGATGGAAGAACATATGAGGAAAATAACTTCAACTAACAAGCAGTTAAGAATTTCTTAATTGAAGATATTAAAAGATAAACATTTAAATCTTTAGAATCGGAAACAAGGTATCAAAGATAAATCCTGCAACATAATGCTATTCATAAAGATTAGATTCAGAAAACAAAATGAATACAGAGAAAGAAAAACATTTAACTTAGAAAATCAACATCACCAGTGAACATACATAAGAATCCTGTTAAAGTGCCTCTTCTTTATTAATGGCAAATCTCTTCAAAAATAGTACAGTTTGATAGCAATAGGGTGTGCGAATCAACCACCCTCAATACTTCGAAAGATGAAGTATTTATAATTCAAAATACAAACGTTCCTGTCATAACTGATCAGGACGTGCTCATACTATTTTTAGACTAACTAACTTAACTAATTGAAACTGTTTGATGACTCGATACAACTGTATGGTGAATTTATGGGGTAGGCCGTTGGCAAGGTGCCTTCGCAATCTCTTCTGACTGGATAGGTGACTGGATTGTGACAGCTCATCTGCTAATCTAGTAGATCACATAGTTCTTCCCATCTGAGATGACCTGGCACTGTGACTTTAAGCAATCTCCGATACACTTTATCCATGTCTGTATATTTAGCAAATGTAGGCTTGATGATGAATATGTGTTTAATCTCATGTTGGATACTAATATCCAACTGCAAGGCATCCATGAATGGTTTTCCTGTGATGCTTCCCTGTATCCCTGCAAACTTGGAATTTTTTCTTAGACACTTCAGTCAACCTTTTCTTGTAATCATGGAGTGTCATTAATTTGTCATTAATGACCTTTAGGCCAGGTAGGCCCTTCCTTTGGAGAGCATCTATCCTATTGAAAAACTTCTGCACTCCTTGATCCATGACTTGAATCTTCTCCTCAAGATGAAACATGAGACCTCTTTTAGTTAGAACCCTTTTGACTTCAAGTATAGTTTCTGTCCTGTCCTCAATCTTTAATTCTTCTAGTTCCTCCCTGATCTTGGAATTCAGGAACCTTATGATTTCATTCGCTTGGGCTGGCATGTCTCCCAGCTCCATTCTGATTTTCTCAACAGCCTGCTTGCTCCTCTCGAGAAACTCATTTTGTTCAAACATGATTTGAACCATTGGCCAAATTTCATTTATGGACTTGGAAATATCTATCCACACAATCTCTTTGACCTCAGCCAAAGTCTTTCCTGCCATTGTCTGTTTCTGGAGCTGCTGTAACTCCTTCCTGATTTGCTCATTCACCTGTTTCTCTTTGGATAGACTTATCTGGAAAGAAGTCTTTAGCTCTTGGATATTCTCCACTTATTTCTTAAGCCTGCTGATTTCTGACTCTTGCAAGTTCATTCTCTCCATAGACTTGGCCAGGTCTATTGTTCCCTCTGGTAGTGGCACTGATGTAGCAGATGGAACGACTATCACTGTTGTTGTGCTTAATCCTGCAATTGGGATAAAACTTAATGGGATGCCTTCCATTGTCTTTGCCTTCTCTTTCTCTTTTAGCAGTCTTTCAATCTCAGCCTCCATCTCCTTTAGCTGAGCATTCTGCTCCATGAGTAATTTTAACATCTCATCCTTTTCCCCTTCCTTTTCGGCTATCTCCTTTGCCTGTGGGTCCTCTGTTGGAGGGATCTTTAGCTGTTTTCTTAAGGATGTGATGTCAGCATTTTTCTTTTTAATCATCTCTTCGGCCGCCTTGAATTTCGCAGGGTCGTAACCGATCTTGAGGACCAGTTCCTCCAACGTCTTAATTCTGTTGTCTTTCGTGAAAGATGATATTTTCTCCTGCTTAAGTTGGGTCTGGGCATTGTTCAAAGCTATCCGAAATTTTGATGCAGAAGCTGAAGCATGGGACAAAGTGTGAAAAACCATCTCCCTAGTTTGTTTGTGCAGATCCATCTGATCTGCTGGTTGCACATCCTTAGCCTGGAACTCAAAGGTGGCCCTTTTGTAATCTGATATCACCTTGGGATCCGACACTTGTGCTTGGAGGTAAGCCATATGCATCCTACCCTTTTCTATGTCAAATGCTAAAAGAAGCCTATGCTGAGCTGTGGACGACTGCTTCTGAAACTGGGCATAGGTGCTGCTAGTGAGAGTCTGGTTTTTCTTCTTGATCAAATCATATTTTTCAAAAATGCCCAACTTGGGCCCAGTCTTACTCGGTAGAGTATCTAAGGGAGAATCTGTGGTTTTCAATGCTATTGTTATTCCCTTATGCTGACTCGAGCTGAAAGGTAGAGAGACTGGCTTGACTCCTGTGGTAGTCACTGTGGTAGCTGGGATTTCTTGTTCTACTATTGCGCCGGGCGTTGAAGCTGTCTTTGGCCTTTTGGTGTGCATCTTAAACTCTTCTAATGACACTTCTGTTACAGGAGGAGTTGATTCCTGTCGGGGCCTCTTCTCCTTGGGAACCTGAGGTGTGGTAGTGGGTGGCGCACTTGTTGAGGGCACCTATTTTTCCACATCAACTGGTTGTTCCACGTCCGTCAAAGTGTTGGTCTCCCATACAGTCTGATTTGCGAATTTCTCGATCTCCGGCTTGGGCTCATGAGCATAAGGGACATTCTTATTTTTCACCCTCATCTCCGAAATGATCCTGCAGGGATCATAATGCTAGGTGAAACTTGTAAGGAATTTCATCTCCTTTAACATTATGTCTGCTTCCTCACCTGCGCCTCTACTGTTGCAGATGAAAGAACCAATCTTCCCTTTGATCCACAATTGTTGCTTCTTCTTAAGGGAAACAAAGTGAATATCATCAGAATTCATTATCTGCCTAATATATTCTCATGCAAAAATTCTTACCGGTACATATCTCGACAGCTTGTAAGGTGCCAATTCGCACCTGTAAACTCGAATCTCAAAGTGATTCTGATACAAGTACCAGTCTCCTGTCTTTGCATTGTCGGAGAGGTGTAGAATTCTCTGGACCTCTTCATTTATTCATGGCTCAGGCCTTCCACTCAACATACTTACCACAGGGTGGTAAAATTGATCAATGAACGCTTTGAAGTTGTATTCAACAGAGTTATGTTTCAGAAGAGATGTCCATGCTGTGATTGGTTGGGGCTTCCCGTCGGCGTCCATCTTCTGCATGGAGAAACTAAACCTGTCGGCTTGAAAGTACACGAACATGTAAGCCAAAATGGAGGAATATCTGAACATACCCTCTGTGGAGAAATTCACAAATTGTTCATGGATATTATTGGCCAAGAAGGTACTGTAGTCTAACTGCGTGGTAGGTTGTTCATCGTTTGAGAAAATGGACAGAAAACCCAGGATGGGCTCATCTACCCATTGATCAGAATAGTAACCAAGCAGGGCACACAAGGAAGAAATGATTTGATTTCCTTTGGTGGAGAACATGGAAGAAGGGTACGGGGGGTTGGTGGAAGGGAGTGGAGCGGAAGTGGGGAGAAAAACCTCAAATATATGAGCTCTCTGTGGGAAAGTCATTTTTTGATAAAGCTCAGTGAGGATTTCTAAGTTGAACGGGGACGCAAATTCAGCATGGGTAATTTGCATCATCTGGTCGATATCTTCTGGGGTGATGAAGAAGAGGACATCCCCGGATGAAGAAACGATGGCTTTCTGATCGGGGATGTAATGGGCTTGGCATTTGAGGGCAAATTCGGGGAATTGATGAATCCGAGGAAAGAGATACAGGGGAAAATTGGACTCCCAGAGTCCAATTTCGTCATTCTGGTCTAGGAACACCTCCCGGAGCCATGAATGCAGATCAGAAAAGTCAAAAATGCAGATAATATCTGCTATCAATCGATCTTTATCGACCAAGGGAATTTTATCCAGGTCAATAGGAGGAGGAGGAAAAGGATTTTCTTCTTCTTTTTCTTATCTGGACTTTGACACCATTTCAGCTACTGTACCTGCAAATAAAAAATACGTTAGTGGGGTCAACTGGACTGTAGGTGAAGGCGATGTGGAAGCAACATAGGAATACGAGGTTTCTGGCGTGATGGATGAATAACGAATGCAAAGGGAGAACATTAGTTTTATTCAAAATTGGGGTCGGTTTAGCGCGAGAGATACGGTCAACATAACAATGGGCATATTATCAAGTTATTAATGGACAACAGGCCACTTGGGGTGATATGGTAGGTGACGGTGACCAAAGTATACAGACGACTAACGTGGAGGTTGGTGATTGGAGGTAAAATTCGCCAAAGGAGGTTGTTCATGAGTGAAGGGGGTTATGATACTGACAACATGGACTAACAGAAGTTATGGGAAGTGACACGACCGCGGGATCAAATGGAGCAAGTGGACTCAGTGGAGGATGACGTCTAGGGGCGACGGGATGTCAGGCAGCATGTGGGGGATGGGACTTATGGACCAATAGGACAATGGCACATGTAACAAGGGGCCCGCCATAAGAAATATTCATTCTGGACCCCCCCCCCCTTTGGTTAAAAGCAGAACACCAGGGGGGGTCCAAAATCCATTATGAGCCATTGATCTGCGCGCTTATTTTCTGGCCGCAGATCTTAGCATGCTCCTTAGTACCGATTCCGGACCCCCCCCTCCATTAAAGGCAAAATGAACAGGGGGGTCTGGAATCCAATATGGACCGTAGATTTAAGCGCTCTGTTCTGGGTCGTCCAGATGTGCACCCGAGTTATGACCAATTCCAGACCCCCCCCCCCTTTGTTAAAGGAAGAACGGGCGGGGGGGTCCGGAATCCCATATGGGGCGTAGATTTAAGCGCTCCTCTCTGAGCCATCTAGATGAGCATATACGTTATTACCGATTCCGGAGCCCCCCCCCCAGTTAAAAGCGGAACACTAGGGGGGGTCTGGAATACTCTGTTGGTCGTTGATCTAAGCGTCGTGATCTGGACCATTGGAAAGTGAATGAAACATAGGTTGGGAGCGGAAAAATTCATGTGTAGGAAAAACTTAGGATTAGTGCCTTCTTATGGGTTTTTCCAATTTTGTCTTAGACACCACCAAGGGGACATCACTTCAACTATCCTTAGGTAAAAAAGACTTGATGTAGCATTTTCTTCAAGTGGGTTTTATTTGGGCAAGGCAAGCAAAGCAATTAATCTACATTCTAACCTACTTTCACAAGACAATTAACCCAGATTAAACTGTTGGGTTAAGATATTATTCTTCCTAAGGGATATCTGACCAGGATTAGACAGTCTGGTCAGATTTATTCACTAATTCTATCCTAGGGGATATCTGATCAGGATTAGATGGTTTGATCAGATGTATTCACTAGTTCTAACCTAGTGGCCATCTGACCAGGATTAGACAGTCTGCTCAGATGCATTCACTAACCTATCAACATTGAAAATTTAAAAGAACTTGGTCATGCTTGAAAGGTATGACCAAGTTACTATTATTTCATGGGGATTTTTGTTTCAATTCTTTTTTGCCCTCTTTTCTTTTCTTTTTCTTTTTCTTTTTCTTTTTCTTTTCTTTTTCCTTTTAAAATGAAAAATCAATTGCCAATAAAAACACTAGATACAGATAATATCCATAATATCCAATTCATAAGTTTATTCCCATAATTATGGGGTGATAACATGATCATCTTCCCTTTCTCTTTCACCATCAAAGGATGGTGGCTTAAGCTTCCTCAACTCTCCTTGCAAATTGTCCAACTCATGTCTTCTTCTTTGGTGCCTAACATGAGACACCTATGGACTACTTACAGAATCTTCAGATGCATTGAATTTCCTTGCTGAGTAGGGAGGTGAGTGATTTCTATGAGTTTTGCTAGCACTTATTGAATAACCAACTCTTTTGTGGTCATCTCTTCTTTCATGACATCTTCCCTCTTCCTCATCTTTTGAGTTTGATCCATTCTTTTTTTGCCTCTGCAACTGATTTAAGCTTTGCATCACTTGAGCATTTCTCTGATTTTTTTATTTCATCAAACTCTCATTGTCTGGTTTGTAACTCTGCACTTCTATTCTTAGGCTTCTCACAATCTCTACCAATGTTTCTTTCTCCCCTCTGCCCTTGTGTCTATTGGATTCTATCTCTCCATTACCAACACTGATATTTTGACCTTTGGCCTCTTTATCATGGTTGTAAGCTCCCTCTCCTTCTTCTATTTCTTGAATATGCATTCTTATACTGAACTGATATGTTTACACCCCCTAATTCTGCAAAATGTGTAAGCAACCATTTTGTTAGAATTATGCATAGTATAAAAAAAATTGTCAAACAAGGCTACAAGTCCTTTTTCTTCTCAATTCATGAAGAAATATATTATTATTATTCAAATTATAACAATTTCATGTTATTCTCCTCTGAATCATTTTTCCAATGACTATAATATTTCCCCAATTTGATATCTGAGCTGAAAGTTATGGATTCCTGAAAAATCACTTCCAACCCCTTTTATTTTGTTTTGCAACAAGATCTTGTCGAAATATTCCAAAACTCCTTTAACTGGTACATAATTCAAATTCTGCATAGGTGCTTCTTTCAAACCACTTTCCATGTGACCACAGATCGAAACCACGGGCTTATTATCTCTTTAGCGCCTTCCTCTGTATTCTTCTACATAGGAGCTTGTTCGAACATAATGTCCAAGTGCTTGGTTACTTCTAGGCCCTTCATGCCTAGAATTGAACCTTTTACCTTATCATGGGACCGGTGTTGGGACCAAGTCCTTCGAAATTCGTCCTTCGACTATTCTCCCTTTTCAATATTCCAACTTCTCCCAGAGTAAACTTCACTGAACCCTTATAAAAAATCCATTAGTAGATCAGATGATCAAGATTTGATATCCCATTGAATGGACGGTCCCACCCCATCTGGAGGCTTCAACGAGATCAATGACCATGACTTAATTAGGTGTTGGGATGGATAGTTCTTAATTAGTTTGGGACTTCGATGCTCCGAGACTTCAAGACATTACAATTCTTAATTTTTTCAACCCCCTTAGAGTTTTACCCACCGAATCACTTACCCTATCCTTCCATTGTTTAATCAGATGGTCACAAGTAATTCTGGAGGGTCTTAGATCAACGATTTGCACGAATTCGTTACTCTAGGACTCATGGACATTTCCCCTCATGAGTTGCTCAACTTCTCAAGAGTTATACCTGTCGAAACGGTCATAAAGTGACGATGACCGCTTACCATCGGTTAGCCCCTCCGCTTATGCTATCCTCCCACTAGCTTAATCCAATAAATATGAATTAATCAATCATTGGGGTGGACAATCCTTAATCATTTTGGGACTTTGACACTCCGAGACTACGAGACATTTCAACTCTCAAGTTGTTTCACTTCTCCGGACTGATATTTTCTAAATTTCTTACACCATCCTTCCCCTTCTTTATCTAACGGTTGAGAAAGGTCCCGAAGGGATATTAGATCGAAGGTCTCCATGAATTCGTGACTTTGGTATTCAAAACTTTTGCTAGTAGAGACGTTGGACACCCCTAGAGGCCATATTCCTGTATATGACATGGCATGCTGATGTCACCTATAGTGACGTTGACCCATGGAATGTGTGCCACATGTCACTAAAAAATGAACAAGTTGGGGTCCAAAAGGTACTGAATCCAGGTGACACGTGTCCCCACACAATACCCCTGCCACATGGCATATAACATGTCATCAATCAAATGGACAATCCACCATCTCTGCTCCAAATTTGATGTCGACATTACTCCCAAATTCTTCCCTCGATCTAACGGTCGACGAGATTTCAGGACTTCGACGCTCCGGGACTCCGAGTTATAGTAGTTTTAAAATGGTTCGATTCTCCCGGAGTTAAACTTTCCGAAGTGGTCAACACCGGATGACCCTAACCAACTACTGAGATTTCACCCGAGCCTCCTATCAGATTGGACGGTTGATTGGACTTTGTGACTTCGACCTTTTTCATGCTTCTTCCCTATCTCCCATAATCGTTGAAGCTATGAAGTTCCAAAGTTTTTCATCTCTTTCTTGGATTTGATCAACGACTGTGATCGCTCCCAAGATCCAAAAGGAACGACCATGAATTTATGATCCTTTACAAAGGATCAATGTATGCATGACACTCTAGATTGTGTGAGATATCCGCAGCGTTATCTCTCCCGAGCTTTAAGATCGCAAGGACATATCCATTTTTAACCATTATACCATGTCCAGAGTTCTACCCATACCGGTCCGATGTTTCAACCTAAAGCTCTGATACCAATATGTAATGTACCCAACTACCCATAGGATTGGCACGCTACTTCAAGCTCGTTTCTGAACTAATTTTGAATTCTAATAAATTTTTAATTAATTAAGAGGCATGAAATATTCACATGTAGAGATCAAGATTCATGCTACAGTATACAAAATGTTTAAACATGTGATGCATAGCAATAACCAACAATCAGGAAAATAAAAAATGCACATCTTAGAGATATTAATCAATACACAACGAAAATAAATGTATAAGCAGATAAACCCATGACAAAGAAAACTTATCTCTAATGAAATGAATCACCAATTGACTGCAAACCAAGGACGTTCCACCCAACCATAGACATTGTTGTTCCAAGTCTCAACAACAATGTCACCCTCGAGCCAGGACTATGAGTCCACAAGGATGGCTCTAGAGTGTCACTCATCTTCCCAAACCAATTAGCACTCAATCTCTCATCGACTTATCAACACACACAAAAATCCAAGGTACACCAATTCTCTTCTATCCAACCTGAACAACCCAAGAGAATGGACCCCCTTCTCTTCCACACTGTCCCTAAGGTTGTCCACCTTCTTCAAGGGCTCTAGTGCATCTAGTCAAGAATCTCCATGATGGGACTCTCAAGATTCATAGATGTGAGAAAAACTTAACACATACCAAAGCATCTCAGACATGCATGCATTAATTCATGGTTGGAATACACTAGTAGTCATTACTGCCAACCCAACCATGAATCCTCTCCACAATTCATTTTTCTTTCCCAAGCCAAGATAAAAAATGAATGAAGAATGAAGAGTGGGTGAGAGAATGAATGGAAAGAGAATATAATGAAAGGTGTGACCAATGAACAATGAATAAATGAGAGAAGAAGAAGAATAAGAACCCTCAAATGACCCACACGATGGGTTTATATATTTACTTGCAAATCAAAAACCACATGGCCTCCCCCAAGAATCTCATGTAACCACTCCTCTCCATTAAAACAATAATGGGTACATAAAATATAAATAAATACTTAGCCCCTAAATCCCCCTCTCTTGTGGAATCATAGCCCCCTATAATTCTTGTCCTTGTCCGTCTAGCACCCTGATGTATTTATTATTAATAATGATCGAAACATTACATTTCCTAGGCACATTGGCCTCTTTTAATTATTTGGTCACTTTGGCCTTTCATAGATTAACAAAATACATTATTTAATATGGAGCTCAAAACCAAGGTATTATAGATATTGACCATGATAACCCGAGAACCTTGGAGGGCCATAACTTTGGATTTAGAGATCAATTTTGAGTGAAATTATAGTCGTTGGAAAACTCTTGATGAGCAGAGAATGTTAAAGCTGTCAAGAAGGAAATTCGAGATAGTCGAGAAAAATGAATATTCTTATTCTCGATCCCTTAAAAATGACACTTAGGGGTTGGGTGTGTTACACTCCAGGGCTCCAACACAAGGTTGGCTTGGAATCTGTAATGTTGGGGACTCCAAGGATGCTATTTTCCCTAAGAAAACTAAGAAAACTAACAAAATAGTCCACTATTCAAGGGAAATATGCCACACAAAAATATCCCTCTCTATAGGCCTAAAAACCTACTTGTTCACGCAAAATAGCTCCAACAAGCTTCTCACAACACCTACTATGGCTTCCCTCAAGCTCCAATGTTCTCCACTCCATTGCTTCTAAAAAAAATACATTGAAAAACTACCCAAAATGGCCACTCAAACTTCTCTTTTACCCATGGGAGTTGATCACATTCTCCAAGGTTGGTTGTACTCAATGCCCATCCTCTCATAACTATTGTTGGGGCTCAGAAATGTCCTATTTTCATTCACCTTTCCCTTCATCAATCTTCACATTTCATCGCCCCATTAACCTTTCATGATATCATTTTAATAAATATATTTGGGTTTCACCTTATTATTTTCCACTTTATTCATTTTAGTACTAAAAGGGAATTTGTGATTAAATATTAGAAAATTGACATGTTTTCATATATATCTCAAAAATGTGTGAGCTTTGTAATGTGTAGGAATATGTGAAGAATTAATACAAGAGGACTTCTCGAATACTTCCTCCACCATTTCAAGATTTGAGGAGATAATTCAAGCYTATTCCAAGGAGAAGATCATGGATATTTGGTTGRMATATCTTATCCAAGATATATGAGAGATATGTGTGAGGATTTGAAGGGATTATATTTTGTAATAATGGGAAATTGGTTGAGAGAAAAGTGGATCTATAATTATGAGATGCTTATCTTATCTTCAAGGYTCTCATGTATAAAATAGWGTGMTCTCTCTTCAYGAGGGAGAGAGTAATGAGGATTCRAGTAGAAGTCTGTAATGAATCTTAGTATGTAGAGTTTGGGTTTTGTAATATTGGWGAAAGGTATTCTTAGTTTGATTCATGCTTTCATTTTCATGATTTGTCATTTGATTCTTGTAATGTAATTTGAGATTGATTTACTGTTGGTGTGAGCTCACATGTGTCGTCTTGTTKCTCTTCACATGTTGTTTTTCCTTTGATGCAAGTTTCCATTTCAAGTTAATTTCATTTACGCAATTTCATTTCAGTCGTGTGTTTTAGMAATTCAATTCCAAGTCATGTGTTTCAACTTCCTGCATTAGCTTAATGATTCAATMTCAGTTGTAGCTTTAACATTAGATTAGGCTAAATTAGCTTCAATCCTGCATATACTGTGCTTKTGCTTCATAATTTTAYGAACTCCTCGGGTTGACAAATAAATGATTGGGCATTTATTTAATGACAATATTTACCACCAACAACTATGGATGTGACTTTTCCCACCAATCCCTCTTACATGTTCTCAATAATTGGGMTCTCATACACTCAAAAGTAAATTAGAAGGTTCACTCAAAGAAATAATTTTAGGAAAGTGGGTTAGAATTAATACCCATGAATAATCCCCACCCCCCCTTGGACCCCTTCTTAGAAATTCCTAGACATTCCCCTCTCTTGTGGAAACTTATCCCCAAATCACTATGTTCATGTCCACCCGCAACCAATGTCACATTTATTTTATTATTATTATCATATACAATGTTTACAATTACATATTCATGTATGTGGACATACATCGTATTTAATTACACATCATTAAAACAAGGATTATAAACATGGTTGTTACATTTCCCTCCCCCTACAAATTGTACTATCCTCGGTGCACAACACCATATCAATATACATATACAAAATTTACATCATAACACTTGAAACTTTGGCAAGTTCAAATGCTCCAGAAATTCCAACCATCAATATCTCACCAAAGTTAGAGTGCATAATTGAAAATATCAATGCATGCATGCAAATTGTTTGACAAAATGTAAGAAAGATTATGTCTGCAATTTGTTTGATAAAATTACTGCAGTGAAATTAGGGAAATTTCATGGGTAATTTGAAGAAATTTATCCCAGATATTAAAATCTCCAATTTAAACCTCTTATTGAGATTTTTCATGCATGCAATGGGTTGAAATTTATAATTTGTAGTGCAACCATGAAAATTTGGTAAGAATCCCCAATTTCCGAGGGGAATTGAAGAGAAACCGTGGGTAGAGATGTCAACTGACTGCACACAAGGATAAATTTGCTTACATATTTTATTCATCACTTATTGAGACTGTAATTAGTCGAGTTTGTAATTTGCAGAGCACTCATGGAGAAATTGTGTGTAACTGGAAAAATAAAAAAATTCAGAATTTTGGCAAAATTATAGAAATTTGGGTATTTTCTCGTACTGTGACGTCAATGTGATGTGGAGGCCATGTGTCATATGACATGGAAGGAGTGATGTGGAATTCCACAATTCCATTCTACAAGGGATAAATTAGCATGTGGAAGGTGTGGCGATGGCGAGTGATGTGGAGCCGCAGTGGCGAGGCATTTGCGTGACCGAAAGAACCATTACTCGAAACTGCAAAACCTTGATTTCGGGGAGGGGGGGGTGAAATGCACCATAGGATGCCACTTCACTAAGCGGTAAATGAGGGCAGGTTCCACTTCAGACCCCCATTGTTAACGGTCGACACAATTTGGGGGGAGGGGGGGGCAAAACACAATGGTGATTGTTGATCGACGCCAAAATATCCATTGTCAGATCTAAGCGGCCTACAAGTTTGTGCATGCATGGAGAGTTGGTCTGGGATGGGGATTCCCATACCAATGACAAACAATTATATTCCATGTGAGCAACCAATGGTTGTGGGGCCTGAAAACTAAGCATATGTGCAACGAGAGGAGGAGAAAAAGGAAAAAGGAAGTAAGGGAAGGTGACGAAGGATGACGGGGAAAGGCGAGGTGGGAGAGGAGATGAAATGGCACATTATGGGGGTTCCAGGTGGACTAGGATGCCAAGTAAACATCCCAATCAACATAAGTCGACTGAAATTTTTTAGAAAATAATGAAAATTACCTAGACAATTCAGGTATTTTCCAAGTCCTTAACTTGCAGGCCATTTTCAGAGGCCTAAACAAAAATTTTAGAAGTCCAATTTTTTTTTTCTTCTAAAATGATAGAGCTTAGAGAGAGATTTATAATGAGATAAACTTATCGCAAAAAATATCATGTATGAGGGAGTTATAGGGCAAACAATGTAAGGTAATTTTTCGGTACCAGTTCACTCTAGAGCCCATAAATTCATGCTGAGAAGTCATATTTGGGCACAATAGCAGTCTATGGAAAGATATTGAGCCATATAATATATCTATGGGGTTAGATTCAGAAGCTAGGTGCCTAAAAGTGCACAAAATGACATAGAAGGCAGTTGTAGCATTATGGGCTTAAAAGAATAAAATGGTCAAAACTTCAATAGACTGTAACTAGTAGGCTGGAGCTTGGATGAAGGTGAAAGTTGGACAAAGTGTTCAAAATATGGTCATGAAGGAACCCAATTGAGATCCTATCAAACTTCCAAAGGAGTAGGTACAAATATGCATTATCATAGTTAACAAGTACACCCGATTGAAAGGTGTGCAAAAAGAGTAGTTGGATAATGATTAAATGGCCATAACTTTATGCTCAAGACTCATAATTGAGAAAGAAAAAATTCATTGGAAATTTCTTGGATATAGGAGTCTATAAATTCACCTAGAAATGTGAACGGGGCAAAAAAAATCACATTAAAATAGAAAGAACAATTCTGGTGTTTTTAAAGGGCATAATGGTGCATAATCTTAATGGATTTGTTAAATTATTGTGATCTAAAAAATCCTATTGCATGCACATTTTGCAAATTTAAAGGCACACAGAATAGATCATAATCAACAATGAGATAAGAGACATGGTGGAGGAACAAATAACCTATATCCATGAAGATTAAGTTCGTAATTTGTGTGTTTGAATGGCTAATGCATGGACATAATCCAATGGGCATGGAGAAGGCAAGGAGAGCATGAATTTGGTAGAAACAATAAAGATACTACAAAGATATGTTTTGAGTTATAAGGTTGATACCTAAAGGTTGATGAAATCTAAAGAGCATCAAGATGGCATGAACATCAGGTTGTTGCAGAGTCTAGACAAAATAGAGAAGAAAGTCAATAAGGGGACATACCCAAGCAAGTCAAAGAGCCACAAATATCATGATACGAGAAGAGAATCTAGAAGTGTCGATAGGAATCACCATCACTAACCAAGGCATTTAGTTAATAGGATAGAGAATAGTCCAAGCTTATCTATTGTTAGAAAGCATAGAAAAAGGTCTGGGGTAGATGAACTACACATAGAAATTAATAAGAACTTACCTCCTACCTTTGATGGTGAGCACAAGAAAGATAAGGATGTAGAGACTTTGTTGTTGGGGATGAGGAAATATTTTTAGTTGCATAATTATTCCTCACAGGAAGAAGGAATAATTGTCATTTACTAGTTAAAGGGAAAAAAATCAATGTGGTAGGACCAACTTGTGCAAGTAAACACATTGATGAGAAGAATATCACTTAGAGGTAGTTTTAGAAGAAGTACTTGACCAAGCGTTATTATGATATGAATATGAGGGATTTATTTGAACTCAAGCTTGAGAGTATGACCATGGATGAGTATGAAAAGAGATTTTTAGAACTACTGAAGTATGTTGACTTCATCAAGGATGAACAAGTCAAGATTCAAAGGTTCTTGAGTGGGATTCCATCAATATTCAGTGACAAGATACAATATGATGATCCCAAGACATTGGATGAAGCAATAAGAAGAGATAAATGTCTTTATGATCAACATAGAGGAAGACCAACTTTTCAAAAGGCTTGGGAAGATAAAAACAAAGGTAAGATGGAGTCGAGGAAGAAGGGGAACAAACCACTATTTTTCAAGAATAATTCACAAGGGAAGCCAACTTAAAATGAGCCCACAATGTCAAAATATCTGGGAAAGAGGCCAAGTAAACAACCTATGAAATGTTGGGGTTATGATGGGGATCACATGTACATATATTGCCCTCATACAAGTGAAAAAGTGAGGATTGTTCACAATGTACAACAAGCTGATACAGTTGAGGACATGGGCAGAAGCATGTTGAGGATCTATGCATCTGTAGACAACAAGCGAGATGAATTTCAATCTCACACGATTGAAGTGGAAGGTAAGATCAATGACCAACCTATTTCTTTTTTAATTTATTTAGGATCTAGTTGTAGTTATCTAGATCCTAAGTTGGTGGAAAGATTTCATTTACCAAGAATAAAACATGGAAAATCTTGGTTATTTCAGTTAGCTACAAGAGCTAAGAGAAGAATTAATAATTTAGCTAAGGAATTCCCAATGGACATGAAGGGGTTGAGCACAAAAGCGGATTTGAATATTATATATTTGGTTTCATATGATTTCCTAATTGGTATGGATTGGTTGGATAAGCACCATTGTTTCCTAGATTTCTATAATAAGGCATTTACTTGCTTGTATGAGGAAGGGAACTTGAGAACAATTCCAGGTATCCCAAGGGAAGTAACTATCAGAGAAGTTCAAGATTTGCAGTTGAAGAAAAGATTTAGGAAAGGATGCAAATTTATGCAGCTCATATGGAAGAGGAAACTAAAGACAAAGTGTCAAATATTGATGACTATGCAGTCCTAAAATAATTTGAGGATCTATTTAAAGAGATATCGGGGTTGCAACCGAAAAGAGATATTGATTTATCTATTAATTTGATGCCTGGAGAAGCCTTAGTATCCAAGAATCCTTATAGGATTAATACATCAGAGTTGAAGAAGTTGTAAATGCAACTTGAAGAGATTTTGAAGAAGGAGTTCAGAAGGATGGTACCTTGAGGATTTGCATTGACTTTAGGAAGATGAATAAGGTGATCATGAATAAAAAGTATCATTTACCAATGATAGATGATATTTTTGATCAAATGAAGGATAAAAATATATTATCCAATAGTGATCTCAGATCATTCTATCATGAGGTGAGAATTAAATAAGAAGATATCAACAAGACAACATTTAGAACAAGGTATGGCCATTATGAGTTCACAATGGTGCCATTTGGGTTGTCAAATGCACCAATTATCTTTATGTGTTTGATGAATGGTCTTTTCAAATATTACTTGGATAATCTGTTCATTGTCCTCTTGGATGACATACTTATCTACTCTAAGTCTGAAGAAGAGCATGATCACCAATTGAGGATGGTGCTACAAGTATTGAGGGAGCATCTGTTATATGACAAGTTGAGCAAGTGCTCATTCTATCAGAGGAAGATACATTATTTGGGCCATATCATTTTAGAGAAAGGGATAGTTGTGGATCCTGAGAAGATAAGAGCCATTGAGGGATGGAAAATACCAAAGAATGTCTCAGAGGTGAGATCTTTCATGGGATTTGTAGGTTACTATAGAATATTTATTGAAGGTTTTTCAAAGATGCAAACCCAATCACTTCTTTTTAAAATAAGGGTGTGATATTTGAATGGACCTCTTATTGTGAGAGAAGTTTATAGCACTTCAATAACTTGCACATAAGTGAACCAATTTTGAGGATTGATGATCCAAATGAATATTCCATTGTGTGCATTGATGCATGCAAGGAAGGGCTTGGAGGAGTCCTTAACCAAAATGGATATGTGATATGCTACAATTCCAGGAAGTTAAAAGAGCATGATAGACACTATGCCACTCATTATTCATAATTGACATCCATAGTTCATGCTTTATATATGTGAAGACACTATTTCACAGGGAAAATATTTGAGTTGAGGACAAACCATAGTGGTTTGAAATATTTTTTTCAACAACCAACCTTGAATGCCAGAGAAAGTAGATGGTTGGAATTCCTCAGTGAGTATGACTTTGATATACAACATATCAAAGGCAAGGAGAATAAGGTGGCTGATGCACTCAACATAAGGGTGCATGAGATGCATGCTACAACCATTAGTATGTGCAAATATGATTTAAAATATAGAATTTTGGAAGCTACAAAATCGAATCAACATTATATGGAGACAAGAGAAAAATTACAACAAGGTAATAATCAATAGAAAATTCAAGATTATGAGCTAAGGGAAGATGGAATCCTCATGTACATGGGCATATTTTATGTACCTAATAATCAAGAGCTGGAAAATCTGGTGATGAGAGATATGCAGAATGTGCCTTATGCTTGGTACCCAGGTGACCAAAAAACAATTGCAACTATCAAGAGAAAATATTATTGGCCTGGTATGAAGAAAGAGGTGGTTGGGTATATTGCTAGATGTTAGGATGTTATAAGGTCAATATTGACCACATACATCTAGTTGGTTTGTTATATCCATTTCCCATTCCAGAGTGGAAATGGGAAGTGGTGACAATTGATTTAATCATCAAACTGCCCAGAACAACAAAGAAACATTATTATAGCATGGTGGTGGTGGATAAGCTCACTAAATATGCACATTTTATTCCAATGAAGCTAACTCACAAGGTATATAACATTGTAGATATTTATATGAGGGAAATTGTCAGGCTCCATGGTGTGTGTTGTAATATAGGGAAAAGTAGGGAAGTGTTACCGATAGTTTAATACATAATCAAGCATAAAATCACATATACATACATATAGACAAAGACATACACAAAGTAGTGGAAGACCCAAAGATCAACACTTTATTAGATAGATGAGTCAATACAACACAACAAAGACATATTCTTTGATACATGCTTATCTATTTATACCTACATATCCAGTCACTGGGAAATTGTAACTACCTAACTACTTGGGTTAGTCGGTTAACAGAACCCTTGACCGACTTATACTTTTGACTTCGAAATTTGATTGACTAACTCTTAGTCGACTGTCGGGTCTAGTAGACAGAGTTGACTACACCCTACAACATCTCCCCCCACCTCAATTCCTTGCTCGTCCCGAGTAAAAGGGGAGTATAACAAAACTTTATTTTACATTGAATGTTTACAAAATGAGAATGATAGAAGGAGAGAAAGAAGATGAGTTATAGCCAAAAAAATTTGGTGCTTGATAGGATTATGGATCCATATTTGACTGTACTGCTAGACTGAAATATCTGCCACTAGTCGATTCGACTACGTCCTTTGGAATTCTTTTTGTATTGGCTTCAAAGGAAGTCTATAGGATATTGGGAGATGAATGTTGTATATGTTGGGTGAAGTCATGCCATGTAGTGATCAACTGGTGTGCTTCTAGGCTTAGTGTCTTGATCTGTCCAAGCAAGTTTACTTTTTCTGCTATTTCTACTTGTTGTACTATGGCCTATTCTGGGTCAATCTACTACTCTATATCTTGAATGTTTTCTCTGAGTTGCGTGAGGAGAATTATTGTGTTGTCGGTTTCCAAATGTACTTTGTGCCCTTCCTTCTGCCATTATTTTTCTTGTTGTTAGAGTTGTGACTCTACTACTTTTTATTTTTCTGACTGACTTGTGAGGGCCTCTTTGGTCTTGATGTCGGTCATCATATTTATGGTATTTTCTATGTTTTTGACCACAAATTTTTGTATTCTACACTTGTTGAATGCAGTTGCAAAGTAGGTTGGCCAATTAATTACCACCAAATTTAGCATTGTAGCATGCTTGGTGACTTCTTCCACCTTTTTTTCTGAGTCCTTTAAGTTTTTTTTATTCTGTCACCATGATGGTGGTTGTTTGCTCTTGGATTCTTTGATTATCAGTCATTGCTAGGTGATATTGTTATTGTATATCTTCATTTTCCTTTTGGAGAAGTTCGACTTGTTGTTGGTTTTTTGTGTTAGCTTTGATCAACCTTTTGACCAAGTCTTTAAAACCCACCAAGGAGATCTCCATTTCTGGAAGCTTCTTTGTTTCTAAATGATTTATGACCTTCTTTGTTCTGTGGTGTCCCCAAGGCCGAGCCCCGTAGTGAACCATGTTCTGAAAAGAATTGGAATTATGATTTATAGGCTGGTGAGCCGAGTTATTATAAGATGGAGGCTTATGTGTTGTTAGGCCAGGGAGCCTAAGTGTTGAAGGCCAGGAGCCTGCTCTTGTATATGTAATCACGCAGAATAATTAATAAAATATAAACACCGCCATGTGCAGACCGACCACGATGAATGAGTGAAGGGGGACTAAGAATCCATAGAGTGGGCAAGGAATTAGGGGCTGGAAGGTGGGAAAAGGGGCTAAGTGTTGAGCCTAGGGGGCTTAAGCCTGGGAATAATATTTTATTATTATTCCAAAAGAACATGTGCCATTTATGTTTTATCCTAAGTTCCTAACCATAAGAAAGGTAATGCATGCCGAGGAACGCATGCAGTTTCAAGGGTGACAAGTGTCCACCCTAATGCATGCAAATAAAACAGACGAGGTAAGCCGTGGAGGCTCTCTCTCCTCCATTCCACCCGACTACCTGAGCGTGTAGGGAGCGCTGAATGGTACGACCAAACCAACCTCTGCAGAAATACCTCGTGTGTTTTCGAGAGTCAAGAACCCGATATTGTCTTTGATAGTCCGTGCACATCCTCTGTCCGACTGATTGAACCTATGCATGGAGGCTCTGTTCCGAAGCCAAGACCTTGAACCATTCCACCATTGTTGAACCAGTGGGAAAGCCTGTGTTGTTTTGAAGAGCTAGTCTCACCCTCCGTTCTGAGTCGTGGAGTCTGTGTCGACCCCTGCAGGAGTTACTCATCACGCATTCCTATGAACCATCATTGTGAGGCCTCGAGCCATTGTTGATACTGTTTGAGAGGCTGTGTTTGTATTTTCAGTTTGCTATGGTAACCATGCAGAGATGGACTGTGCATGGCTTGATGGCCAACACAAGTTGTGATTGAGCCTATGTGTGATCTCTCTCTAGGTGAGGGAAGTGGATGTTGTTGGAAGAGGTTTCTTCCAGAGAGTGTCCAACACCAGCTTCAGGCTCTGAGACTTCCTGATCTGACCTATTACCGAGATCTAGAGGGGGAGGTTAGCACCGATGGACTGTGCTTGTGAAGGTGTATACTCCCAGGCAGAACAGGCATGTGGGGAATGAGAGTCTACTATTAGTGGGCGTAAGATGGCATCCTGGGAAGAATCCTTCCAGATTTTATGTGATGTTTTCCCTGTAACCTCAGCCTAGCCTATGATTCCTTACCTTGGGGTGGAGCTTAGTCCCAGCTTGGGGGTGACCCATTGCTGAGTTGATGAGCAGTGTGGTCTAAGGCTGGGAGGTTCGTGGAAGGCCTGCACTTGGTTGGTGGAATCTACCACTGTTAAAAGATAAGTATCTGATTATGCCTTAGTCATGTTTTGCAGGACTGTGTTTCTTATGTTATCATGAATTCCGCTGTGTATATGAATTAATATTAAGTAGAATTGATTGTTGATTATGGCAGTAATTCATATGAATACTCTGTGTAGAAGGTGTTTATTTGTTTAAATGAATGGGATTATAATACATGTATGAGTTATGTATAGAGTGGTGTTAAAGTTTCCTTTTAAGAGAGATTAAGCCTTAGTAGCCAGAAAAGGGGTGCTACAGTTTGGTATCAGAGCCAAGGTGTCGACACTGAGCCTAGATGGGCCAGTGGAGCGGTCTTTGGACCGAGAATGCGAGGGGAAATTGGGTCTGGAAGGCCAATTTCAGACCCTGGTTTGCTCCAAAGTGTCAAGGAGTTACTTGACGAGTTTTTTAAGCTCAGGAGGTATAGCGGCGTTATGAAACTTCCGCCAGTGTGGTATGAGTCCACAGGGAGAGAGGACTCCACACCAGAAGTGTAGGAGCTTTAGGATCTGTTCGGGAGGGAAGGTGAACCCTCGTGACTGTTAGATTTGGAAGGTGTGCACGGGGTTTAAAGCCCTTTGGAAATTGCACAGGAGTGTGGAAATCACGATACGTGAAATCCCGAATTAGTTAGGAACTGTCTGAGCTGTCAAATCTCGACTAGAAAACCCGAAAGCCATTGGATCTATCAAGAGATATCTGAGGGTTAAAACCCCAATGAATAGGGATGAAAGCCCCAAAATAGATCTAGACCGTCCGAACGACGGAGGCCACGTGTCGTGAGATTACCCATTTTGGGAAATCGGGAATCGCAGAATCGGGAATCCTGATGACGAGGGATCGAGATTTTTCGTGGTGAAAACCCCGGGATAGATCTGAACCATCCGATGGATGGAGGTTACGTGTCGAGAGATTAACTACGTTGGGAAACCAGGGATCGAGAATTTGGGAGTTTTGTGATCGAGAGTTCGGACTCTCGTGATGATAAACCCGATGAACGGACAAGAATTATTTCGGAGAATCTTCGGGTCTGTAACGACCGTCCAATGTGAGGAAGAGATGTCGAATTTAAGTTGGGGTGAAATACAAAGAGGCACTATGTTTATTTTAACCGTGATCATGACCTGCGATCACATGGGAACGGAGAGAGAGAGAAAGAGCTAGCTTGCGCTAGGCCTCCATCGGTAATTCGGGGTTTCTGATTCTGCAGAAACCAACAGAAAAGTTGATTGAGGTAGTGGGTATGATTGAGGAAGAAATTGACATTCTGGGAGATGGGAGGTGAGAAGAGGTGAACACCTTCGAAAGCCGAAATCCTGAAACAATCTACACCGTAGATCGTGGGAGAAGAACTTGACCGTTGGATCAAGTAAGTTAGTAGACAGTGAATTCATGATTTCAGCAAATGGAAGTTCAAGATGTGTGGATGCACGAACTTTCGACACCTGAAATGCCGAAAGGATCTGTGCCGTAGATCTGAGAAAGATCTGACCATTGGATTTTTCTAGGAATGGGTGTGGACACATGGAGATGTACCACGTGCCAGTGGGTTGAGAAGAGAAGCGAGAGAGGTGGGACCCGATGACGTCATTAAAAAGTGACGTGGGGCCTCATGAACATACCACATGCCATGGTGGTGAAGGGAGACAACTGTGCTATGGGCCCAGAGAATAAAGTAATTCACGATTTTGGGGACTCACGAGATAAGGGCATGGGAGCTCGATATTGAAACTCACGAAGTCGCGAAGTAGCGAGAACGAGAGGAGAAAAGTCAACATCGCTTCTCGGGGTTTCGTGAAAGGGAGGCACTAGGGTTGGATGCCACAACTCACGAAGGTGCGAGTAGCGAAGAGTGCTAGCACTTAGCCCTAGACTACGGTCATGCGTAGCAGATGCTAGCGAGGAGGGAGCCATACCCGTGTCACATCTCGGGTATCGGTGGTTAGAGGAAATGAGTCGAGGGTCTTCGACTCATGAACTCGCGAGATCACGAGTTGCAAAAAGGGTGACTATTGTTACGAATATTTAACTGTTGGATCTTCGTGGAACGAAACCTGAAGTCCCGAAATCTCCGAAGACAGAAGAATCGTAGAGTATTTTAAGGATGACAACTATGTTGTGGGCCCGGGGAATAAGGAAACCGAATTTTCAGAATTCGGGAATTGAAATGATAAAAGGTTGGGAATCACTGCAAATGAACTCCCTGGTGCCGAAAACCCGAAGTCTCGGGTACCGAAAACCCGAAGGCCGAAAATCCTGAAATACCGAAAATAAAAGTTTCGAAAACCCGAAAATTGCAGAGCCGAGCAGAGCTCGGAAAAGTCGTGAAATTGAAACATTTTCTTAACATCGATTGTTATGAAAGATGAGGAATTGTCAAGAAACAAAGGCCTGACAAATTCTAATTGTCTGCGCATTTGTATTGCAGAAGGTTGACGAGTGCTAGAACTGATTTGAATTGCCACAAAGTACAAAGAAATGGAAGAGACACATAATTCTTCCAGTTCAGAAAATGAAGCTCAGAAGAGATAGCGTGGAACTTTTGGTATGAAGAGTGTGCATATCCAGCACAAGGAGTGCTTATAGAGGGAACTTGTTTTAAGTTCGAAAGACTCCAGGAGACGAGCGTAGAGGGTGCCAGGAGGACACCAGAAAGTATTTGGAAAACACTGAAGGGTCAAGTCCCTTTGAGACTGATTAAGTTAAAATCTTTGACAGAAACCGAGCAAGTTCACACGCCGAGCGCAAGTGCGTGGCAAGGTGAAGTTAAAATTTCACTAATCGAAGCTCAGAAGGGAAAACACGATTGAAGCCTTCGAATTATTCGAAATCCTTCAAGTTAGGGAGGAAGTCAATTCTATAAGAATTGATGCCAAGATATTTGGAAAGAAGTCATTTAGAATTTGAACGAACGGTCAGAATTCTTCGTGGAGAACTCGCGAAATCGGGGGGACCATAAGATAGCCAGAAGTTGGAAGGTGGTTAGTGGATGGAAAAACTCGCCACTCTAGGATCTAGAATAAAGTGGGTCGTTGATCGTGGTTGGTTTGAACCATTGGATCATTTTGTAAATTCAGGGATCGTGAACTTGGAGCGCAGGCCAAATTCTTGGTCACTTTAAGTCCCGAATCGCGAAAAGAGATTAACGAGGATAGAATCAGATGGTGGAGTGCTTCTAGGAAGCAGTGCCAAAAACCCGTGAGCCATCGGATCCAACCAAATGTGAGGAAGATAACGCTAAGAGTTATTCAGTACTCGAAGTTTCACGGGAGGTATTGAACCGTCGATCTCAGGGAAGATCGAACCGTTGATTCCTTTCATCGAGAATTCAGAGAATCGAAAGTTGGGAGAACAGAGGAAGTTGTTCTCAAAAATACTGAAACGCAAACTTACGATTCACGAGGAAAGATCTAGACCATTGAATCACGGTGAGTGTCATCCGTTGATCTGACACACTTGAATTTCATGAAGACGGAAGTTGAAAGAGGGAATAGAACTGCTTTCTAATTTCGTGAACTATGAAGTCCCAATTCACGAGAAAAAGGATCCACACCATTGGATTACGAGGAGCTTTGAGTTGTTGGATCTGACTCACGTAGATTTTGGAAAACTAGAGACCGGAAGAAAAGTAGGGGAAACTGTTTTTCGAAACCCCGAAACGTGAATTGTCGATTCACGAGGAATTGACCGGGACCGTCGAAATCGGAAAGTTGTGGACCTTTGATCTGAGGCAACAGGGGTTCGGGAGTTCGGACCTCGGGAGAAAGGAGGAGAGCTAATCCTCGAATTTTGCTAGAAGTCACACCAGTGGAAGTTAAAGGAAGATCTAGGATGCGCTAGACTCTTGTTTCAGATTTCGGGGATAGAGAGAGTCGAGGGTGACTCATATCGAAACACTCGATACGCGAAATCCTGAAATGCCTTTTCGATAGGCGCATGGTCATATCCAGTGGCCATGTAGGAGAAACTTGTAGGAATCCTGGAAGAATTGAATGCTTTTGGGATCTGCAAGAAAAAGGGTCATAGGGAGAAAGAAGTTGCTGCAATTTGTGGCAGCAAGTATGTTATGGCTTGTTTGGCCAGCCCAAGGAAAGAATGCTTGCATGTCGTAGGTGTTGTTGGTAATTTTTCTACCCCATGAAGGAAGAAACAGAGAGATGAAGAGCTGGTTATAAGTCTGATAAAAGAAGCATGAAAGCTTCTACTGCTATCATATATTCAGGTAGTATAATTTTAATGGCATTCATGCAAGTATGAGTTTTATCACTCTTTTGCATAATTGTTGAAAGGAAATTATGGTAAGAATTTCCTCAGCCAGAGCTATGTTATTAAATCACATGATTATATTATTTGAATGCATACCACCAGATGTGGTAAAGGTTGTAATCCTGTGTTAATTCAAAGCTTTTTAGCTTCTGAATGCACACATTGACATAGTAGAATGTCATGTTAATTTGGTTATGGGGTAATAACCAAAGAATTAAAAGATAAGAACTTGTTACAAGAATGAATGCAAGAAAGCTAGTCATG
>ML777663.1:1156008-1226926 GCA_009831015.1 Picea engelmannii | reverse complement strand
ATGGAGTCATAGCTCTGCTACGGGGTGGAAGGTCTCTCAATCAAAAGATAAGTACAATTCTCTATTTATTCTATGTTGTGTATGTTGTATACAATTTTAATGTTATTGAATTTGTTTGTATATACATACATATACATTGAATACATGGTTGCATTACTGCATCCATGACTGTACCTAAGGTGTCTCATATTGAATTACTTAAGAAATATATATATACCTGATGCTAATCATGTAATCGATTGGAATATGATCCAGGTGGAACCAGAAAGTGTCCTGCAAGTGCATCCTGTGCGCATATTGGACATGAAAATAAAACAACTCCGGAATCGAGCTATGGAGCTTGTAAGGGTCCAGTGGACCTGGTACAGTCCTGAGGACGCGACATGGGAGCATGCAGATGTTATGCAGGTAGAGTACCCCGCATCTTTTTGAAGATTTTTGAAAAGCTTGCAGATGTTGTGTAAAGTTGCACTGAGGACAATGCAAAAATAAGGGGAGGGGGATTGTAGTGTCCCCAAGGCCGAGCCCCGTAGTGAACCATGTTCTGAAAAGAATTGTAATTATGATTTATAGGCTGGTGAGCCAAGTTCTTGTAAGCTGGAGGCTTATGTGTTGTTAGGCCAGGGAGCCTAAGTGTTGAAGGTCAGGAGCCTGCTGTTGTATATGTAATCGCGCAGAACAATTAATAAAATATAAACACCGCCATGTGCAGACCAACCACGATGAATGAGTGAAGGGGGACTAAGAATCCATAGAGTGGGCAAGGAATTAGGGGCTGGAAGGTGGGAAAAGGGGCTAAGTGTTGAGCCTAGGGGGCTTAAGCCTGGGAATAATATTTTATTATTATTCCAAAAGAACATGTGCCATTTATGTTTTATCCTAAGTTCCTAACCATAAGAAAGGTAATGCATTCCGAGGAAGGCATGCAGTTTCAAGGGTGACAAGTGTCCACCCTAATGCATGCAAATAAAGAAGACGAGGTAAGCCATGGAGGCTCTCTCTCCTCCATTCCACCCGACTACCTGAGCGTGTAGGGAGCGTTGAACGGTACGACCAACCCAACCTCTGTAGAAATACCTTGTGCGTTTTCGAGAGTCGAGAACCCGATATTGTCTTTGATAGTCCATGCACATCCTCCGTCCGACTTATCGAACCTATGCGTGGTGGCTCTGTTCCAAAGCTGAGACCCTGAACCATTCCACCATTGTTGAACCAATGGGAAAACCTGTGTTGTTCTGAAGAGATGGTCTCACTCTCCGTTCTGAGTCGTGGAGTCTGTGTCAACCCCTGCAGGAGTTACTCATCACGCATTCATGTGAACCATCACTGTGAGGCCTCGAGCCATTGTTGAGCCTGTTTGAGAGGTCGTGTTTGTATTTCCAGTTGGCTATGGTAACCATGCAGAGCTGGACTGTGCGTGGCTTGATGGCCAACGCAAGTTGTGATTGAGCCTATGTGTGATCTCTCTCTAGGTGAGGGAGGTGGATGTTGTTGGAAGAGGTTTCCTCTAGAAAGTTTCCAGCACCAGCTTCGGGCTCTGAGACTTCCTGATCCGACCTATTGCCGAGACCCAGAGGAGGAGGTTAGCACCGATGGACTGTGCTTTTGAAGGTGTATACTCCCGGGCGGAATAGGCATGTGGGGAATGAGAGTCTGATAGTAGTGGGTGTAAGATGGTATCCTAGGAAGAATCCTTCCAGAATTTATGTGATGTTTTCCCTGTAACCTCAGCCTAGCCTAGGATTCCTTGCCTTGGGGTGGAGCTTAGTCCCAGCTCAGGGGTGACCCACTGCTGAGCTGATGAGAAGTGTAGTCTAAGGCTGGGAGGTTCGTGGAAGGTCTGCACTTGGTTGGTGGAATCTACCACTGTTAAAAGATAAGTATCTGATTATGCCTTAGTCATGTTTTGCAGGACTGTGTTGCTTATGTTATCATGAATTCCGCTGTGTATATGAATTAATATGAAGTAGAATTGATTGTTGATTATGGCAGTAATTCATATGAATACTCTGTGTATAAGGTGTTTATTTGTGTAAATGAATGGGATTATAATACCTGTATGAGTTATGTATAGAGTGGTGTTAAAGTTTCCTTTTAAGAGAGATTAAACCTTAGTAGCCAGAAAAGGGGCGCTACATCTTCATTCTAGTAGAATTTTACTTTGATCCTCCTTTATTTTTGAAGCTTGACTTCCTTCTTTAATAAATTTGGTCCACCTATTTACTGATTCTTTTGAGATGACTTGATGTAAGTCGAAGAGGTGCTAGTTGGATATTAATGTCAGGTTGAGTGTAGTTTCGACAACTGATCCAAACAACCTGGATGGTTGGGTCATTTTAAATATTATTTGCGCGAGTTTATTTTTCTTACTCTTTCCTGATGTTTTTGATGATCCCCATCTTTATAATGATCTTGTGTTGTCTATTGTGTAGGTAAGTGATTTTGATCGACCTGTTCTTCTATTGTTGTTTCCTTTTGTCGTGTCTACTCTATTTCTTTTTGAAAAGGAGCTTGTTGAGCCTACATAGAACCTTGTACTGTATCCTTAGTTGGAGGATTTTCTGGGAAGGATTCCTCTCTGTGTTTATGTTGTTTTTGTTGTTGTTCCAACTTATCTTGTATCTTTATTTGTTCTACATCAGTGGATATGTTGTTCATAATATCTAATGGTCCTAATTTAGGAATATTACCATCCCATGTGTTGATTTCTTGGAGGTCGAATTCCTGATGATCGACCAAATGTTTTATATCTTCAAATGGATGGACTGAATGGATTGGTATTTGATCGATTGACTCATGTTGTTGTGCAATTTCGACTGGATGAGCTGACTAGATTGGTATTTGTTCAAATGACTTGGGTTGCTCTAGCCTATCGATCTCGATATCCTTATCGAATGACGTATATGGTTGGTCTAAATCATTTACTTCTGATGACTCAACAATTATAAGTTGTCTCTTCTTCTTCTTTGTAGGTTGTTCCTCGATTATGGATATGGGTTCAGTTGGTGGGGATTCTCTTGTAAAGTCGATTGTCGATTCGATCACTCTCCTTTTTTTTGGTGTCGATTTCATCCTGAATTCTAATTTTGACCGGTTCGTTGTGACATTTTTTGGAGTTGCCATAGTGGTCAAGCTTTTGTGTATCTTATGCCTCCTTACTCCCCTTGTTTTAATCTGTTGGAGTGTATTTTTTATTTGTTTGACCTGATATTTTTTTTCTTTATCTTTCTCCATGGATTCCTTCATTCCAGGTCCAACTAACAAGATTAAAATATTCTTCATCGTAGAAGTCTCTTGTTGGGTCTGCCTCTCTGTCTGCTTGTTTTTTTTTGGCAATTTTGTTGGTGATACTAGTCATATTTTATTGAATGAAATTGTCGTTAAAGTCAATAACTCTAGTCGATTGGAAAGTATCCCTCCAAATATCTTCTACATTGTTAGACATTTCTTCGAATATGACTGCCTTTTTCCCTTTATCTTTTTTCACTGGCTTCTTTCTTTTTGGGGATGAAGGTCATGGGGGAACAATTTTCAGTGATTCTAAGTCTTCAACAAAGGGTATTGCATACAAATCTACTTCTCCTTCCTCCTCTTGTTCTACATTAGTAAGGGGGAATACCAAAGGTAGTCCTAATTGGCTAACTTTAGGAAGAATTTCCATCTCCCGGTCTGTCTGTCTTTATAATTAAATGAAGATTTCCTCTATTGTTGGTTGATAATGTAACCCTTTCGGTTCCAGGGCCGACTCCAGTCCACACCAAATTTTGGTGTAGTCGATTTATAATTGAATGTGACAGGGTGTTGGCAAGGTCAGACAAACCGGTTTCTCGACGTGCCATCTATGTGAGCTATCTTTTAAGTTTCTGACCCATAGTCGAAACAATTCTTTTGGAGATAGAGAACTGGAGGTACCTGTCTGCTCTACTGCAGAAATTATGTATTTTTCCATTGATGAAGCCTTCTTAATTGTGAAGCAGGTTTACCAATTGGACTATATTGCTCCATTTCTATCCAGATTAATAAACAAGGGAATTTGATGGCCTTACCTGCTTTTTATCATTCCTTGCAGTTAGTCCAGATGATGTCAGCCATGTATTCAGACCAGTTGAAGATTTCTTTGTTTTGAAATATTTGGCTGATTAAATCGAACATGGTCATTTTGACATTGAAAGATTTAATAACTGGTGTAAAGCATAATGATACAATTATTGCAGTACAACTTGTGCGCAAGTTGGGGATCTTGTTGATAATTAACCCCTTGGAATTTGTTTTTGTTTTTGACCCATTCAAAATTTTTGTTCGAGCATTTGCATTTGAATTTTTTGGGACCTTAACCCTCGTCTTTGGAATGCCGATGATTCTAGAATAGGACTGCCTGTTATTTCTATCAGATAGTTGAGCCATATATATCCATTGTGATATCGACCGACAATAAAATTTTCTACTTATTCCTTCCATTGCCCTAAGTCAACGACTTTTGGTGCTCCTAGGAGGTGTCTGATTCCTGCTTTTGATAGGAATTCTATTTCATGCTTCCAAAATCCATCCTCCAACCACCATTCTATAAAATGTTTCCACTACTTGCTCCAATCCATCTCCTCCAGTAGCGATTGTCAGATATTCTGCATCTAAACTTGCACAATGTTGCGGTTGTTCTGTCAAATCTTTGTCTTGGCCTTGATCCTTTGACCGTCTCAGAGACTTGTCCTCTCATTCTTGGAATATCTAAGTCCAGTTCAACAGTATTCAACAAGTCAGGGGAAGTTGCAGGTTTGTTTGGTTGCTCGGTCATCTCTATACTCTGTTGCGAGGGAGAAAATAACAATGACACAAAGTCATATGCGTCCTCCAAATTTATAGGTGGGAGAGGGAGATTTGAATTAAATGCGGCTAGTTGTTCCTTAAATTCATGCACCTCTATCATAATTGTTGAAGGTATGGTCAAATCGTATGAGGGGACATCTATGGTAGTGCTTAGTTGGCATACATGCAGGTTTTGTCGAGCATTAATTGTAGCGATTTCCACTTGGATTTTGTTTGCGTTGAATCAACCTGAAGTTATAGTAGTGGTTGCATAACAGTCTTCTATGTTGCGTCAAGCATTAATGTTCTTGTCATGTTTGTTGGTCCTTTCATGTCGCGTCTTAAATGTACTGTCCTTCTTGGATTCAGAATTTTCATGGTCAAATTTTTCTCTTGCTCGATTGACTAAGTCTCCTCTATTGATCCGCGACTGATACATGGTTTGACCGACTGTTGCTTTTGTATCGTCAAGTTTCCTATTGTCAGTTCTTTTTATTCGATGTTCTTGATAAAAAAAAATTAACAGAAACGATTATTTATATATTTATCAAAAAAAGGCGATCATTGCAAAAACTAGATGTCAATGGCTCTATCATCCAACTTATGTTGTGATTACAATATTTCTTGTCGAAACCAGAAGTAAATGGTGTCTTTATGCTGTAGACACTACATAGTTGCCATGTAAATATGGCTACAAAACTGTGAAGGAAAATTTTATATTTACACTTCATATAAACCTTGATTTGGAGTGGGAGGGGCCAGCTTCGTCTCGCTGTGGCACTCTATTTTCTTCAGCTTGGGTTGTGTCTTCATGCTACTGCGCTTGAGTTTCTCCATCCTAGGCCAGGTCCGTGAATCCGGGGGGAATTGAGACGTACTGGTTACTGTTGTCCACCGAGTGGGAGGTGGAAGGGATCCATGATTCGTCTGTACCAACTGAGCGTGGAGGGTGCTGAGGATTGGCAGGCCGCTGATTTAACTCTTCAATCTGTTGTGTGTTGTGGTTTATGCCTCTCATGGCAATGGATAATTCTTGATTATGTCTAAATTCCATTCTTTGCATGTGTCATTGCATATCGACCACGTTTTCTTGAATTGAATGGCTTTCTTGCTGCAACTCTCTATGTTGAGTGTCCGACCGACCTTCAATTCGCTTGCACTCTTCTTGCAATTCTTGAAATTGTCCCCGAATTTCGTCCAACACATAGGCTGGACAGGAGCAAGGATCTCGATTGCTGATAGTGCTTTGGCACATGATGATAAAGTGATCGAGGTAAGCACAGGGCAAGGGCAGAGAAAGACCAAGAAAGGTGGGATCTAGGAGCTCATAAGTGCAAGGGAGAAATTAAATAATGAAAGAGAGGGCCTGCAATTGAATGCTAGAAGAAGGCCTACAAAGGCCATTATAAAGAGGGCTCATGATTTCCATTGAGCGAGTAGTCAAAGAAGAATGAGATGGGGCCTAGGTTGTCATGAGGGGAAGTACACAGACGGACGTCCGGAGGCAGAGTTTAAGTGCTCGGAAGTGAAAAGTGTTGAGGTGTGGTATGGTAGAGAAGGTACATGATGAGTGAAGGAAATATGGGGCACGTGTTTGCGCATGCCAGGAGGAGGGGAGGACAAGACAAAAAGGGGGAAGGGAGCAGTACCGAAGGTGTGGGTGAGGGAGTGGAGAGTGACGTGGGATGTTGAAGTAGGTGTGAACCTGAAAAAATGGAGAGTTGAGTGAGGAGGGGGGGAGAGTGACGTGGTTAATTCCTACAAGTGCAAGGGGGACTAAGGAACATAAATACTTAGGGAAGCTAAACATTGGAATGGATTTGATTGGCGAGAAGGTTACTCTGTTCTAGGATTTTAGCCTCTTTGGCCATTTTGTCAGCCTCGGTATTTTGTTTTCAAAGAACGTGGAAAAAACTTAGATGCACAAATATTTTCTTTAGAGAATTTATAACCGTTGATATGCTTTTGAGCGGAGATTTTGTCGAATTGGATATCGCTCTCAATTCTTTGACGACAATTTCAGAATCTCCCAAGACTATTAGAGCATGTATGTGTCGATCTTGGGCAAGCTTGAGTCCCATGTAAGTTGCTAGGAATTCTGCTTTGTTGTTTTTTGTTTTTCCAAGACCCCAAGAATAATCAATTAACTTATTTCCCTTAGAATCATAGATGACCCCCCTCCACCCCTGCACCTGCCACCCCTGGGTTTCCAGTTGTTGCACCATCAAAGAAAAGAAGGTGGGAATGTTGTTGGCTCTATCAAGTGGAGAAGTTGTTATCGTCGAGGTGCAATTGCCAATTTGATTGCCTAGAGGCTTGTACTTGGGATGTTTCCTTGTTCTTCATTGATCCTCAGATATAATTAACCCAACCTTCTTCACCTGAATCCAAGATACCTAGGGGATCAAGATCTATTGCTTTATTTATGAAAACTTTAGAATTTATACCACCTATATTTGTGAAGGAGCTGCTGACTGAGGGAGACTTGCCACGAAAGATAGCCTGGTTATGAGCCAGCCATATCTCCCAAGTGACAAATTTAGGGATTTGCTTCCAAAGGAGGGTGAAACCCTTTTTATTTTTGAAACTGCCAGAATATCTTTGTTTCCAATGAGTAAGAAGGGTGGTCCAGCTGTCAGGAAGGGGGGAGATGTTTGGTAGAGGAAGGTATATAAGGCTCCAGAGTTGAAGGGCAAATTTGCATTCTAGGAAGAGATGGGTTATGGTTTCGGAGGCTTCAAGATAGAGGGGACATCTGGAAGGCCCCTGAATGCCCCGCTTTAATAAGTTTTCAGCAGTTAAAATTTTATCATGAGCAAGAAGCCAACATAAGGCATTGACTTTGGGAAGTGAGGGTCCAAACCATATTTCCTTCCAGAGCTTGGAGGTGGGGAATCCAGGGAGATTCGAGAGAAGATGGGAATATCCCTCTTTGACAAAAAAGGGTTTTCCTCCCCAACTATGGGAATCTGAAGTAAAGTGGTTGAGGGGTGCATAGCCAGCCGGATCATTAAAGAGAATAGGAATAAGGGGGGTGAGATTATCAAGGAGGTTGGGAGGTTTCCATCTAAACCAATCCCCTTCATTATTCCAGAGGCAAAAGTCTTGTAGTTTAGTTAGATAATTCATGTAGCACCAGTTTTTAAGAGGGTGTAAGATCTCTAGAGATTTTAAAGGCTCATAATTGAGGATTCTATCCATCCATATATTTATTGTCTCTCCATTGCCAAGAGCCCAAAAGAGTTTTGCTTGAATTAGAGAAGTTGCATTTTTTAGAAGATGCCAAATTGGAGAGCCTGGGGTAGCAAGCAAAGGTTCCTCTAGACATCTTAGTCTAGGAGATTGGAATTACTTTTCCACTAATGCTTTCTTCCACCAATCTGAGTTTCTTGTTACAAGTCACCATGCTAGCTTTGATCCCATAGATATGTTCATAATAGTTGTATCTTTGATCACCAACCCACCCTTGTTATAAGGTTGACAGACTTGCTTCCAATTAATTAGATGGAATTTCTTTGTATTTGTTTTGCCTCCTGCCCACAAAAAACTTCTTAAGGATTTGCCAATTTTCTCTAGAATGCTTTTAGGAGCTAGGAGTCTTGAGCATTGGAATATCGAAAGAGAGGAGAGCATTGATTTGATTAAGACTGTTTTTCCTGCAGGGTTGAGCCATTGGCCTCCCCGGCTCTGAATCCTTGATGTAATTTTGTCAACTATTTCAAACCAAGCTAAAGAGTTGTATCAACTAAGGAAAATAGGCATACCCAGATACTTGAAGTGATTCCAAGAGGTGATTATGGGAAAGCCAAATATTCTTTCTATATGTTCCTTTATGTGTCCTGGGATGTGCCATCCATAAATCTTGCATTTGAGAAGGTTTAACTTGCCTCCGGAGACTGCAAGGAAGGAGTTGAGGTCTTTTGGAAATGAGTGGCAGTGCACACTATGGCTGCCCCAAGAAGAAGAGTGTCGTCGGTGAATTGGGAGTGGTTTATTTCCTTGACTCCTCTTTCTATGAGAAGGCTTGGGAGTTTTCCATTTCTCCTTTCCACTTCCAGTTTGAGACTAAGGGAATCTACTAGAAGTATGTAGAGAGAGGGGGATAGAGGGAAACCCTGTCAGAGACCTTTGCTTGCTTTGAAGAACTTTTTTGGGCACCCATTAAGGAGAGGGGAGATCCAAGGATTACTTATGCAAGCTTTGGTCCAACTGATGAAGTTCTCTGAGAAGTTGTAAGCCTGCAGAACTGAAAGGAGGAAGTTATGTTTTACCCTATCAAAGGCATTTGTCATGTCTAGATTAACGACCATTCCAGGGATTTTAATTTTTTTACTTGAATGTATTGCTTCCTGTACCAAGATGATATTATCCATTATTTGTTTGTTTTTGAGGAAGCAAGTCTGATTTTCTAAGATTAGCTTAGCAAGTAGGGGGTTAAGACAATTTGCAATAATCTTGGTGAGGATTTTGTAGGAGGAGGTTCAAAGAGAGATTGGGCAGAAACGAGTGAAATTTGAGGGATTAGAATCTTTGGGGATGAGCGCAAGAAACGTGGAATTTGTGGAGCCTCCTACATTTTTATTTCATAGAGTGTAATTTATCATTTTCCTCAGATCCTTTTTTATAACACCCCAAAAATGCCGAAAAAATCTGATTGGAAAATCATCAGGCCCCAGCGCTTTTTCAGGATCAAGGCTCTAGATGGCTTTACGAATTTATTCCTCAGTTATTTCTTGAGTAAGCTGGATGTTTTCTTCATTGGTGACAAATCTGGGAATATTTTCCAGCAACTTATTGTTTTCCTCTTGTGTTGTGTCAATTTGTTGACCTGTGCTTGAGGTGATTATTGTCACTGTATTCTTTTTCCTTTGGGATTGTGCCTGTTTGTGGAAGAAGGAGGTGTTAGAGTCTCCAGCCTTTATCCAGAGAGTCTTGGATTTCAACCTCCAATGCTCTTCCTCTTTGCGAAGCGTGATCTGGAGGTGTTGTTGTGCTTCTTTCTCTTGGTTAACTAGATCTTCTATCACCGGGTCTGTTTTGATTTGCTGTTGAATCTGTCTAAGTTGATCCAGTCTGTCCTGCTTCTCTTTGTGGGGGGATGAGTAGGACTCTGTTGCCTAGTCTTTAAGTGCTAGATTGATTGTTTTTATCTTTCTTTCCCAGACAAAATTGGGGGATCCAAAAAAGGAATCATTCCAGGCTACAATGACAAGTAAGGGGACGTTTGAGTTATCAAGCCACAACTGGTTGAACAAGAATGGAAGGGGACCCATATTCTGGGAGGTACAGAAGGAGAGAATGATGGACTTGTGATTAGAGATGGTTGAGGGAAGGATTTGGGAGGAGATTTCTAGGGGTGAGAGAAGAAAATTATTGTTGATAAGGAATCGGTCCAGGCGGGCAACAATGTGTTGGAGACCTGCTCTTCTTTTGTTCCAGGTGTAATGTCCTTTGATTGGTTTAATATCTTGCATATCCTAGTTTGAAATAAGATCAACCAAGTTTTCAGAGAATGGATCTCTGACTTTATTTCCTCCTTTTTTCTCCCTCTAGATGAGGTGAGTATTTAGATCACCTCCAATTATGCAGGTGGAAAGATCCAATCTGTTTCGAAGATTTGAAAGGGAGGCCCAAGCTGCCAGCTTATCTTCATAGGAGTTTAACATATAAATATTAATTACCATAATAATGTTGTTGTCATATTTATTTTTTAAGGTTGTAAGAATCCAATTTTGGGTTTCAGAAGTTACCTTAGAGGTCCATATTTTCTCATTCCAAATCGTTGCTATACCTCTGGAAGCTCCCTGAGAGCTGACTGCTATTCCACCAGTGGTTTTGTAAATTTTTCTTGTTGCTTCCATTATGGATTTTACTTCCATTTTTGTTTCTTGGAGGATAATGATCGAAGGATTGACCATTCTTTTTAGATATTTTAGAGCCTCCGCTTTTAGTTTACTACTGAAACCCCTACAATTCCAAGAGAGAATTATCATTGGGGGGGATTTGGGGGAACTTGACTGCCTGGGTCCGAGTGTTCCATTCCTTTGGCTCCCATTTTTCGTGTTGACATATGAATGATGTGTTCTATAGATTATTGTCTGCCTTGCGCTTTTGCTTTGGCTACTACTTATTCTATGGCCTCTTTGTTAGATCAACATCTTGTTTTCTTGGGTTTCTTTGGCGGAAGTTCTCCTTCTTCTCTCTCTTGCAGGTTAAGCACTTGCAAGTTTGAGCTAGAGACTTCTTGTAGCACTGGTGGATCTGAATCTTCCATAGAGGGATCCTCTATATCTGAGTTAGGAGAGTTGTCGATGAGAGTAGGGTCAAGGGTTAGGGGATGGAGAGTTGATGGAGAGGGGCTCTAATTGGGAGAGGGCTCACTGAGGATTTCAAAGGAATTGTTGCTTGGAGGAGGAATACTGTGCGGTGTGGGGGTCTTTTTAGGGGGAAGTTTTGTGGCTTGGCCTTGCTTTGTCACTGCTAGTGGTTGGGGATATGAAATTCCTGCATGAGGTCCATTGTTTTTTCCATTAGGGTTTTTTTTGTGAACTTGTTGCCAGCCATATTCCTGGGGTGGGGTTTCAATTTCTGTGGGTTGTTTGTTGCTTGGGCAGTTTTTTGAAAAATGGTCATATTCATGACAGGAGTTACACTTGAATGGTAGTTTTTCATAGTCAAGTTTTTGGATATGGATCCAATCATCTAACTTCAGTTTTATTACTTCTGGGAGCCCTTTTTCCAGATCTACTTCTACACAAATTCGTGCATAGGAGTATAGGTTGGATTTGGGTTCCGCCCTGTCAATGTATTTCCCAAGAGTATCTCCTATGCTCTTTAGAACTTCGTCTCCCCAGCAGTGAAAGGGAAGATGCAGGAGCCATACCCAAACTGGGTCTGCTGAGGGGATGTCATTCTCAGGATTAAAATCCAGTGTCCAACTATTTAAATAGAGTCCATTGGGACCAAAGAAGTAAGTTCCATTTCTGAAAATTAAATCTCTATCTGTTTTAAGTTCAAATAGAAAATCTAGAAACCCTTACCGCAAAAGAAGTGATTTATCCTTCTTTGAACCAACAGATGCCAGTTCCATTCAATCCAAAGATCTATTTGACGTGGGGAAGGCCAAAGGCCCATAAATTGTCCAACTAGGGATCACGAAGTAAATGAAAGAGATTTCCCGTCTCGTTGTCGTGTTGGGGATTGAGATCTCAGGAATCTAGTCCAGTTTCTTTACAAAATGAGAGGTGCTTGTTCGTGTCGGAGGGGGAGGTAGTGAGCCAACAAGGGATTTGAAAGTCACCACTTCTTCTAAAAAGTCAAGAGGATACGGATCCAAGACTACCATTCCGAGTCCAAGGGGCAGAAGGGGGGGGTGAGGATTGGCTGGAAAAGAAGGGGAGTTGGTGAGAGGGAGCCGAAGGGCGGCCAGGAGGGCCTAGGGGCGACCAGGGAGGTTTTTTGTGAAATGATGTTCTTGATAATTACTTCATTCATGTCTTTTATTATAGTCCCCTCTATGATGGCTTCGCTCGCTTGAACCTCGATCGATTGATCTGTAACCTCCTCGGTCAATCGACTTTTGATTGATGAGGATTCGTCGTAAGTCTGGAGATGGAGTCATGTGTCTATATCACCTTCATCCACTTTCTCTGTGGCTTAACCGGGGGCTTGTTTCTCTCTCCATTCTAATTTTCCTTTACTTTTTCTTCCAAGCTTTGGAGCTTCTTTAATAATTTTTCCTATAACAGTTTCTTGTACCTGAATTCTTTGTAGCTGAATTGTAGTTTATTAATATAAAAGGGATTTATTTCTTAATACTATTATTAATCTACATTTTTTTACTTCGACCGAACTGTTATATTTCCAATTCTAGTCGGTCCCTGTTGGCATTACTTTCTACAGACTTTTCCAACATGGTTCCTCATCTTTATGTATTATGATTGTTTAATTGGGCACCATTAATTACTTTTTGAAATAGATGCCCGAACAAAGTTCAAAATTGAACTGCGCCTATCGGTCGAATATCTTCTATAACATAAGGACCAGGCCATGTTGTCTCTAACTTCCTGGGTTTTCCTTTGATTCTTCTATCGTATAATAGAACTAGGTCTCCGTTTTTCATCTCCTTATTTCTTAGATGATAATCATGCCATGATTTTTGTTGTTGTTTTTGAACTTCTTAGTGATGCATTGCTATTAATATTCCTTATTCTAGCTTATTCAATTGGAAAAAATGAGTCTACATGCGTCTTTCTTTGTCGAATTTAGCCACAACTGCTACTCTGTCTGAGTTGGCCTAGAAGTGAAGAGGGATCATAGCTTCTTGTCCATAAACATGTTTAAAGGGAGTCTATATAGTCGATCACTTATAAGCAGATCTGTATGCCCATAAGACTGCAAGAATTTTGTCATTCGAGTCATTCTTGTCGATGCCACGGATATTAGTGAGTCATTTATGTAGTGTCTTATTAAATGCTTCAACAACACCATTTGCTTGGGGATGGTAAGCCATTGTTCTTCTATGATCAACGATAAATTTCTTTAGCAGGACTTGGATCATCTCGTTTAAAAGATTTGTCCCTTGGTCACTGATTAGTGTTAGTGGATATCCAAATCTTGTGATTATTTTCTTATAAATAAATTTTGTGGATCTTGTTTAATGCATGTTTCGACTGGTTCAACTTCCACCCACTTAGTCACATATTCGATTGCGGTGATAATATATTTCGCGCATGTTCTTCTTTCTCTTTGATGAAATGGTCCAAAAACGTCGATGGACCAAATCTCAAATGGTCTATTAGGGTTGACTGGATGTAATGGAATTTCATTCTTCCATAAAGGTCGACCCATTCTTTGAAAACTATCACATAACTTGACTTGTTCCCGATAATATTTATGCAGAGTTAGCCACCACAAACTTTCCTGAAGTATCTTTCACGTTGTCGTGTTAGCTTGGAAGTGGCCTCCAACTGGTCCTGCATGTGCTTCGTTGATAATGCCTTCTCTTTCATGTTCTAGAGAACATATCCTTAAGATGTCATCAGGTCCCATTTTGTATAGATACATGTTTATGATTGTGAATGGTGCTACTTTTAGAGCTCACACTTTCTTTTTATTTGTTGAGAGATCTTTGGGTGCCTTCCCATCCTCCAAGAAATTTTCTATTTCTTCTATATCTTTTGGTGTTGCTTTGACACATAATATATTTTCATCTGGAAGGTCATCCTCTATGCCAGTCAGGTCCTTCCCTGTCTCAATTCGTGATAGATGGTCGGGCCCGACATTCTTTTTCCCAGGTCGGATGATTATATCGAATTAAAATTCTTGGAATAGTAATAACCAATGACATATTTTTCCTTGATGAACAATTTTATTGACTAGGTATTTTAATGCCTGGTGATCTATAAAAAATGTGAATGGGTTTGCAAGTAAGTAGTGTAAGAATTTCTACAAAGAAAATATCATCGACAAGGCTTCCCTTTCTGTAGTCGAGTAATTCCTTTCTACTTTATTCAACTTCCGATTGGCATACACCTTCGGGTGGTCGATTGTGTTGTCGTATGGTTGTGCTAGAATTGACCCAATAGTGACATTTGAAGCATCGACATGGATGTGAAACCTTCTCGACCAGTTGGTGAATTTTAGTATGGGTGCTTCGACCAGTTTCTTCTTTAAAATTTCGAATGACTCCCGATAGTCTTGACTCCATCTAAACTCAATTTCTTTTTGAAGTAGCTCGTCCATTGGGAAAGTGATATCTGAATAATGGCTCATAAATTTTTGGTAATACCCAGTATGTCCAAGGAAGATTTTAATTTGTTTCTGATTTAAAGGTGGCTTCAATTCAAGGATGATTTTTATTTTTTCCATGTCGAATTTTACACCATCCTTACATACCATGTGGCCTAAGAGAATGCCAATTGGTGTGGCAAATATGCACTTCCTAATATTGAGAGACAATTGGATTTGTCTGCATCGCTCAAGAATTAATTTGAGCCATTGTATATGGTTTTTGAATAGGTTGTATATAGTCCAATCATCAAAGTAGACAACCATTGTCTTGTATATGTATTCTTGAAATGCTTTTACTACTATTCTTGAAAATATTGTTGGGGCATTCTTGATCCCAAATGGAATTACTTTATAAGCGAAGGAGCCAAATTTTGAGTCAAATGTCATCTTTGGTTGATATTATTTAGCTATAGGTACTTGATTGTATCCCAAAAATCTGTCTGTGAATGAGTAACATTCATGACCTACAACTTCATTAATTATTTCATCGGTGAATGGAGTGCAAGACAGATCCATTAAAATTAGTTTTTTGAGATCTTTGAAGTCGACACAAATTCTTAACTTTTTAGGGTCATGCTTCTTCGGTTGAACCACATTAGGACTTTCCCATTCTGGTTTGTCGATTGGATATATGATGCCCACTGATAACATTCCATCAATTTCCTTCTGGATGATGGGATTGTATTTGTGAGATAATTTGTAAGGTCAGTTTATGATCGGCTTTGCTCCAGGAATGAGTTCAATTTTCATTTCTCCCATTTCTTCTACAATTCCTTTTAGATATTTATAGTCTCGTGCAAATAAATATTGATATTCTTTGAGTAAATTAACTATGTTGGTTGTCTCCTTCTCCGTCCAATAGTCACCTACTCGTGCCATTTTGGGTCGATCGTCATTTGATATATTGAATTCTTTTGTCTTTATTTCAACATTCATCCACTCTGGTGGGTTTCTTCTTCGAGATGTTGATCCCATTCTTCTATTTTGGTGAATCTTTTTGGGAAGTCAGGTTGTTCAATTTCCTCCTTTTCTTCCTTAGATATTTTTAATAATGATTTTACATAGTTTTGCATCGTTGGGTGGTCACTTTTACCTCAAAAAATCTGGCCAAGACATGTTGTATTTTCCATATCGATTCTTCGTGCTATTTTATTTTCATTATTCTCTATTGAAACAAGGTGGCAATTCGATGTCGATCCTATGTCGACCGTTATCTTCCATTTTTCCTTTTGTATAGTCGGTGTCGATTTTTCTAGGAATCTTTTAATTTGTTGTGCTACTTCTCTTAAATGTTCCTCCTCTGGAATAAATTCGAAGTCTTGGAAAAAAAATTCCTTGACGTCGAACCAATTGAGTGTATGGCCACATGATTCTTCGATTTTATACCATTTATTTGGTATTTCATCTAGTGTGTTTGGAAACATGTATGGCCATACCCTTTCATCTCTATATCTTATTCTATTCCATTCATTCTCACAACGGTGGATATGTTTGACTGGATCATATCCAAACTTGAAGATAGGGATGTTGACTACTTTGGATAGTTTCTTTTCTCTGAAGCATTCTATAAAGTAAGTTGATAGAGTTGTCCATGTTTGTAGTCTTGGGGAATGAGTTTCCCACCATATTGCGGCTTGGCCTGTGAAGGTTTACACCAAGATTTGAGTTCTTCCTTGTTCTCTGATAGATTTATAAACTTCCTTGACATGCGTCGATGGAACATTTCATTTGTTGTAGTGTAGTGACTTTTGCATCTTGTTGTCAGTCGAAATAAGTGTAGGAGTTTGTCGAAGTCTCTTTTCATACACTATAGGTACTTATTGAATTGAATAGAATGTTCTGGAATGTTTAATTAGGATGGATTCAATGGTATAATAGTCTTTTGAGTGCACTTCATAATTTTTTATCTACCAGTTGTATAGAGCTGAGTCAGAATTGTGTTTGATTGACAAGGGGGATTCTACTGAGATTTCTCCTTGTGTGTTAGGTTTGACATAATCTCTTTATTCATTGATTATTTGGTACATAAATTGTACTTGATCTTTATTTTCATCCAATTATTTGCTCCAAGGTTTCCCTTCATTAGGGTCGAGAGGGTTTATTATTTTTCTTCCACTCCCTTTTAACTTGATTCTATCCTTTTTGAGGGAAATATTGGCTTTCATTTATCGTACCCATGGTTGACCGACAAGTGTTTCATATGTTGGCATTCCCTCGACTGAGTCAATTATTTCAAAGTCGAATGATGTCGGTATACCCATAATTTGAGTTTCGACATTTATGAGTATACCAATAGGCTCTATTAATATTTGGTCTGCAAGATTGAGGTAATTCAATGTTGGTGCTAATGAAGTCTGACCCAACCGTATCCATGTATCCTGAGGTACGATATTTACTTGTGATACAAATTCGATGACTACCTAGTTAATCAATACCCTATGGATTTCCAAGTCGATGACTACCTGGTTAATCAATACCCTATGGATTTCCAAGTCGACGCATGGGTCATAATCTTTATTCTTATAGGAAAGTTTCATAACATCTTTAGATGGTATTTGTCCTTCTTTATACTCTCTTAGTATATTAATCATATCCAACAATCGATCGACTGAGTGCTTTTCCTTTAAGATCTTTAAAAATTCTTGTACAATGTCTTCATTTTGTCTTCCTTTGTTTGGTTGGTCTTGAATAATTTAAGCACTTCCCTCAAAATCTATTCTTATTTGTCTAGATTTGGAAACTAACTAGACTTCCATGTTTGTCGATCTTGTAAGGGGATATTATTAATATCTTGTCTTGCACCTGATCTAGTAACGATATGTAAGCTCTTTGAATTTAACACTTCTTGTTTGGATACTACGTGTAGGAGGTTTACGTTCTTTTTTATCATGATATTATCAAGTACTTTTTGACAATGTTCCAAGTGTTGGCGACGAAAGTCACTCCTGGATTGCTAACAGGAGCAGAACCTGACGCCCATCAGTTTTATGTCACGATGGTTTATAGATGGGATGACCGAATGGAAGCCAACTCGAAACAATATCATTCCAACTCCAAAACTAGGCTAGGCATGCATAGGTGAGTGAGGTCTTATATAAACTTTAGACAGTGAGATGTAGTAAAGGGTGAACAAGAGGAAGACTTATATAAGAGGAAAGCAAAGGTCTGTTATTAACATCAGGTTTCTAACAGGCTGTGGAAGAAGACGTCCAAATGCAATATCATTCTACATTCAAACGTAAAAGCCAGAGAATGCAATAATGCAACAATAAAACTTTTATCATAACATAACTACAATAGTTCACGCGAGTCAGTCAATCACGAACTCTCTTAGCATGAGACGAAAATTAGATGGAGTAAGAAAAAATGTCTGTAATAAAACAAGATATCTCAAATATAGATGCATAACCAGCAAACTAGAATATCTGTTAAAAATTTACAGTAGGGAGCTTTTCTCTACCATCGATGCTTACAAAATGCAAAGACTGAGTCTATATATTCAGGAAAATTTACCACACAGAGGCGTGCCCAGTCACCCAAGGCTTTCTGTCTCCTCAGTCAAACTCGTACCAATATCTTTCTTTAAGTGCCACCTTAACTATGCATGGCTCCTGTAAGGAGAGTAGCTGAGCCATTAAGTGCTCGGCTAACATGCATTGACTTCTCTATCAAGATGAGGACTTCGGCATGGCTTCTCTGAGAAAATCGATACACAGGACCTCTGCGAGCAGGCAGCTCGCCAGACCTTCCATCCCCTCACTTAATGAATGAAAGGAGGTTTCAACCACCCACTCTTGTCGTCATTTACTCTAGGAGAGAAACAGTATGGAGATCAGATGTGATAGTGCCTGGAGATCACGACAATCCCCTCTGTAGCTGAGATCGACACCTTGGCCTTCTTTTCATAGCTCTTTTCTTCCTCCAAGTGACCGTGAACTGTGACCACGTGCCTATTCCCAGGGTGCTTTCGACATTTGCGAATATGAAAGAGTTGATCCTTGCTGATCAAAATCGCGATGAGCGATATGCTGAGACGACTTAATCTGGCACCATGCATCCCTCTGGATCTAACGACTCTTAACTCTCTCGACAATATCGTGGGCCCCAGTTTTGACGTTTTCGACGCTATCAGGGTTCGGGGTTTCACGATGTTCAAAGACATAAAACCTTCACCCCACGAACTCCCGAATGCTGAAATGGCACGGATGCATGCCGCGTGTCCTTAATATGACTGGTCGAGGTAGCACTCTTAGCTTAACAGGAGGCCATGCTCTTTCTCAGGCTCGCTTGATGTGACCTGGTGCTAGGACCGTGGGCCGGACTTTGAAGGGAGCTTATCGACATTTCGGGGTTCGGGGTTTCAAAAGGCGAAGAGATGGGGAATTTTACCCCTTGCACTCCCGAATTTCGATATGCTGGTGTGATTGGATCCTGCGCCATGCATCACTGGATCAGACGACCTAGATTCAGCCTTGAAATATAGGAGCTTTCCTTGGCGCTATATGTCAGGTAACTTGGTGGTCCCAAGATCCCGACGACCGTGATCTGCTTCGTGGATGGATCTCGGCTGTTGACAGCAAAACCTTTCCCGCTCGCTTGACTCGTAACCGAAAAGGAGATCCTTCCGCTGCTGCACTTGGGAGTTTCCCGATCATTCTGCATACCTGGGTGCTTTTGTGCCTAAGACAAAAATAATCGCTAACATTAGGCTCCATGGGGGATAGAGTCGTCCCTGTGATGCTCTAAGAGCTCCTTCTGCAGCTTCAGTGCCTTGCTGTTGGGCTACAGAGTCACTTATTAAGCCGAAAACATGTAAAAAAGAAAATAAACAGAGAACTAAAGGACAATATTTACAAACAAGGGAGCCGTCTGAGGCTCAAATAAAGCATTTCGTCAGAAAATGCCCATTCATTGGGCTGCTGAAAACCTCCTCACCCTCCAGATCTTGCAACCCATACGTGTTGTTGGAGAAAATCTCAGAGACCTTCAAGGGGCCAATCCAGAGGGCGTCGAACTTGTTGTGTTTACCTTTATCTTGCCTAGGGGCATCCCACTTAAGTACCAAGTCATCGATCTCGAACTCTTTCTTCCTGACCTTCATGTCAAAAGCCTGCTTGATTTTTTCCTAGTGACTATGGGTTGCGGTCCTCACCTGCTCTCTGATCTATTGCACCTCTACTATCTGATGAATCCTTCTAATCATATGATATGTTTCTCCGTCATAGTCTTGGAAGAATTTCGCCACAGGTAAGGTGAGCTGAGTAGGAAAAATCGTCTCTGCTCCGTAGACTAGCTGAAAAGGCGAAGTGCCCAGAGATTTCTTCGTTTTCACACGATCAACCCATAGAGAAAAATTCAACTTTGAATCCCATGTCCTTTTGTTGTCTTCCAACAGTCTTTTGAAGATCCTTATTAGGATTTTGTTGGAGGACCCTGCTAAACCATTGCCCCGGGGATAGTAGGGGGTGGAGTGAATTAGTGAGATCTGGAACTGCTCACAGAACTTAATTAGAGGCTCAGACTTGAAAGAAGCATCATTATCGGTGATGATCCTACTGGGACAGCCAAATCTGGCTATGATATCCTCCAGGAATCTGATAATTACTTTGTGTGATACGCTTCTGGTGGGGAAAACTTCTATCCACTTAGTGAAATAATCTGTTGTAGTCAGGATCCATCTGTGCTGACCACTTGAGGGAGGATGAATTTATCCAATGAAGTCCAACACCCACTGCTGAAAAGGTGCTGGAGATACTATAGTCTTCAATGGCAGCGATTTGAGTTGTTTCTTTCCTAAAAACTTTTGACATTTGATGCAAGATTTGATTCCTCTACAGACATCAACGAATAAAGTAGGCCAGTAATATCCATCCCTGAGTATCTTATGAGTTGTGGTCCTCCAGAAATGATGCCCCCCACAAAGGCCTTCATGGAAATCAAACATAACTTTCTGGGCTTCTGGTGGGTTCAAACATCTCATAAACATCCCCAAAGGATCTCTCCAGTACAAGACTTGCTCAATGAGACAATACCTGACCGCCTTGAGCTTTAAATATCTTGCCCTGCTTTTCCCCATTCCATCCGGAGGCTTCAATTCCTGCAGAAAGTACAGAATGTCACGATACCAGGCACAACCTGCCATCGGTAAGCCATCTTGAGAACGTTGGCTGGCTAACTCAGCTTGTTTAGTTTCTGAGCGAGTGTTGATGAAACTAACTCCAAGGCTTCACAATTGGATTCATCCAGTAACTTGGCTAAACCTTTCCCCTTGACCAACTTGGTGGGCTTTATCTCTAAGTCAAATTCTAGGATTTTAGCGATCCATCTGCCTCTTCTCCCATCTATGTCGGGTTGTACAAGGATATCCTTCACAGAAGCTAAAGGAACGTATGCAATTACCTTTGAATGAAAGACGTAAACTCTGAAAGCTTTGAGAGCTTTCACTAAGGCATAGGCCTGTTTTTCCATGATCTCATACCTGATCTCTGCATCTCTTAACACCTTGTTGAAGAAGGCAATGGGCTGCTCTCGCCCCTCCTCATTTTTCTGCAATAACACCGCTGCTACCGTATCGAAAGAAGCAAAAGAAAAAACTAGGAATGGCTTAGAATAATCTGGACCAATCAACACAGGTGCCTCAGTTAGAGCCCTTTTTATTTGGTCAAAGGATGCCCTAAGCTCAGCAGTCCATTTCACTTCATTTCCCTTCCTGAGCATGGCTGTGATGTGTTTCACTAGCTCAGCAAAATTTGAGACAAACCTCCTTAGAAAATTAATTTTCCCCAAAAAGGCCTAAACCTCTTTTTTAGACCTAGGAAGTGACAAGGCTTGAATTGCCTCCACTCTGCTGGGATCAATCCTCACTCCCTCTATTGATACTATATGTCCCAATAATTTCCCTTCCTGCATAGCGAACAAAGATTTCTTGGGGTTTAAGGACAGGCTGAACCTCCAACATTTCATGAAAACTCTCCTCAAGTGGCGGCGGTGTTCCTTGTCTTAGCTGGAGAAGACTGTGATTTCATCGAGATATATCACCACAAACTGGTCCTTCTCCCCAATGAAAGCTATATCCATGGCTCGTTGAAATGTTTCTCTTGCGTTCATTAGTCCAAATGGCATCTTGGCATACATGAATGTGCCCCAAGGAGTGGTGAAGGTTGTCTTCTCCCTGTCCTCGGGCATGACCGATATCTGATTATAGCCAGAAAACCCATCGATCATGGATATCCTAGATGCACCAGTTACCCTCTGCAGTATGCGTTCCATTTTAGGTAGGGTGTAATTGTCTTTCTTTGAGCTTCTGTTCAGGTTCTTGAAATCGACACAGAGCCTGATTTCTCCACTTTTCTTCCTTACTGGGACAAATTGGCCACCCACTCGGAATATCTCAAGGGGAAAATGATTTGTGCATCCAACAACTTTTTTACTTCCTTCTCCATGACGGGAAACAACATGGGATTTATCTGTCTTAGCTTCTACCTGAATGGCCTAGCCTCTTCCTTCAATGGAATCTTGTGCTCAATGACAGATGTGTCATACGTCTTGAGGTCTTCGTATGTCCATGCAAATACATCGGGTAACTCTCGCAATAATTGCGTATATTCAACCCTTTGTTCTCTGGTCAAACTGCTTGACAAGTTGATGAACCTAGGCTCTTCCTGTGAACTAATGTTGCATTCGGTTGTATCAGCATCTTCATTTGAGAGCTTGCCCTTTACTGGCACATCGTTCCCATCAAACAATCTTTCTGAAGGGACAAGTCCTCTCGGAATTTGACTGTTGGGCAGCTAAATGATCTGATGATTAGCGATTTTATTTAAAAACTCCTCAAGATGAGGGTCACCTTTCAGGTCGGGATCCTGGTCAATGTGCAACGCAGAAAATTCATCCACAGATTGTAGAAACCTTTCAATTTTCGGATCATCTCCGAACACCTTCCATTTTTTGACATTGTCCAATACAGAGGGCATGTATCTTACTTTGACCTCACTGTGATCTTCAGCGGCAGAGGGACCTTGAACAGACTAGCCAAGACCACTAAGGAGTCAGCCGAGGTATTGTCTTCCCTCGGGACAAAAGTAATATTGAAAGCTGAGAAAAAATTATCAATCAGGTCCCATACCTCGTTTTTGTAACTCCTGAGTCGAGGATGCTTGGCCTGATAAACATTCCTGACCTACTGGATAATCAATTCCGCGTCTCCGAACATAGCCATCTTCTTTATTCCCATTTCCTTTACAGCTCTCATACCCGGAACAAGAGCTTCATACTCTACCACATTGTTGGTGGTTTCAAATTCCAGCTTGTATGACAGAGATATAGTCTCTTGACAGGGCGATATGAAAATCACTCCAGCCCATGCGCCCATTTCAAAGGAAGCTCCGTCGAAGAACATTTTCCAAACAGATGCGGCTAGAGGGGGCATCTCCTGATTAAGAATGGGCATTTTTCTAATCTGTAAAGGAACCTCAAGAGTTTCAGTGATCTGCAACAAACTAGATCCTAGATCGGTGTCAAGTGCAAAGATGGGGTGGTTAGTGGGGTTTGCTTCATCACTGACAATATAGGCCAGCTGGGATTCTCTGTACAACCTCCTGTGTTCCCCCCCAAAGACTAGAATGGTGGCATATGTGAGATCCATCTGTAACGTTCCTCCCAGTCTTTTAATCCAAGACCTAGACAACAACATACCAAATTTGTGGGGAATGTCAGCTACCAAAATATCCATGACCACACCTTTCATGGGTAGCTGAAACAATGAAACCACCAGGTATTTGATGACTTCTAGACACTACACTCTCCTTGAATCGAAAGAATACAAGTCATGGTAGGCTTTTGTCACTTCCAGTCCCAACTCTTCCATTACTATTTTGGGCATAAGGTTATGAGAAACCCCTAAGTCCATGAGGAAGTTATGTAGCACTTTATCATGTATGTTCAGAGAGGTGTAGAAGGGAGGGGATGAATCATCTTTGTCTTCTACCATGGGACCCAGGATGACAACTGGTTTCTCATCTTGAAGGTTCACTGAGTCAGAGGGAGGTTGGGGGGACTCGGATTGTAGCAGCTTGGAAAGGGACCTTTTGAAGTCCTCATTTTTAACTAGATCTGAGAGGGGAACGAGAATTATGATCTTTTGAATTTCATGCTCAAAATTAAAGGAGGAAATCGGCTTAGAAGCTTCCCTTACCTCAGTGACAGGCTCCTTGGTTGCTGGCAAAGCACTCTGAGTTTTCTTTTCTTTAGTAGTGGTTGTCGCAGACTTAGTAGGCCTATCTTCTATGAGGGGCTGGTCTTGGCTGTCAAAGTCTCCTTCTTTCCTTCTTGACTTGAGATTGTATCTGTTAGGGGTATGACTGGCCCTTTCTGCTTTACCCAACTCATGGATTTGAATGCTCATCAGGGATTCTTCATATGCAGACTGTGTCAAGTGGGGAAAAGGAGGAGCCTCTTCAATACAGTGGATTTCAGGGCCAAGCTCGTCTATCTCCTCTCTTTCCTCTTGAGAATCTAGGTTGTTCTGGAGAGGGGTCTGAATCCTCTTATCATCCCTATCCCTGCTCCTTTGTTCTCTAGGAAAAGCTTGTGACACATTGTTATTAGGCTTCCTGAAACCCCTAGTATCTGTATTTTGGGGATTTCTGTAAATGGGCTTACCTTCTAATTCCCACCTTTCCATTCTGGCACAAAGCGATTTTAGTTCTCTAGTTGTCTCGTATGTCTGATGGGGCAGGGGAGAGGAACTGGATGAGGAAGCTTCAGGCCTATTCTTGGACATATTTCTATCACTAGCGCTCCTGAGTCGATTCACCGCCAATACGTTAGATTCTACCTCCACGGCTGCATCTTGCATGTGGGCCAACGTGGTAGCTCTTCTCTCTCTTAGCAGTAGGCAGAAATCGGGATCAAAAGCGTTGGAGTAAGTGATCTTAGCCAAGGCTTCTGAAGGTTTAATCTCTGCGGGGATTTTGTGGTACATTTTATTGAATCTTTTGGAGAAGTCAAAGACAAACTCTCCTTCCATCTTCTTCAAAGACCCGAACTCAGTCATATAATACATGAAATCCTTCTTATCTCTCCACTACCTCAGGAAAGAATTATCCAGAGCTTCAATTCCAGCAATGGACCTGGGAGCTAATCCTCTAAACCATTTCCTTACCTCACCATCCAGGCTCTAGAAAAAAACCCGCATCCAGACATCTTCATCTACAATGTTCAGGTTGTCTGCATAACTGTAGAAAGCAGCTAGGTGTTCTTCCGCAGTTATGTCCCCTTCCCCAGTGAACTTGGGCATATATTTCAAGTAATCTCCAGTAGGGAAAGGATTCATGGGATGAGGTAAGATCAAGGGAGCATACCTAGCAGCAACTATGGCGTCCATTCTATTCAGAGGGGGAGTAGCACCAGCCATAGGAATATTAGATGGAGGGGAATTTGGAGGAGAAGGAGTTCGCAAAGGGGTTACTAAGAATGAGTCTCGAAGTGGAGTAGGAAACAAGAGGGGATTTAAGGAGAAGGCTAATGAGCTCAAGTCAGCAGGTGCTCCTCTTTGCACAGGAGTGGTTAAACTAGGCGTAGGGAAGTCTTCTGCGGTCCTGGGTCTACGCCAGGGTACAGCTTCAGGGGAGAGGGGAGTGACAAGGTCTTGTCCCTCTGGTGCCAGACCAGGAGAGGAAAACTCGACAGGAACACTCCCAAAATTTAGGAAACGGGAAACTACAGAAACATGCATGTCGGGAAACTGAGGAGGAGAAAAAGGAGCTCCCACAGAAGGATATGGTGGATTACCTGGTTCGGTGATGGACGCTTCTTCTTCGGAGGCCTTTCCCTTCCTGAGAACCGCTTCCAGATCAGTTTTAGGTGTAGCTAGAGGCAGTTGTGGATGAGATCGCGTGTGTCTGCCTCTGAAAGCCACAATTAATAGAGAATGTTCTCCCCATTGAAGTTGTCACAATGGAGTCGCCAGGTGCACAGTAGCAATCTTGATAATTTTGATATCCGATGCACCTTCAGAATCAGTTGATCGTTGTCGTTCAATCCCGGGGAAAATATTCAACTTCGTCCCCGACAATGGCACCAGAAATGTTGGCGACGGAAGTCACTCCTAGATTTCTAACAGGAGCATAGCCCGACGCACATCAGTTTTATGTCACGATGGTTTATAGATGGGATGACCGAATGGAAGCAAAATCGAAACAATATCATTCCAACTCCAAAACTAGGCTAGGCATGCATAGGTGAGTGAGGTCTTATATAAACTTCAGACAATGAGTTGTAGTAAAGAGTGAACAGGCGGAAGACTTATATAAGAGGAAAGCAGAGATATGTTATTAACATCAGGTTTCTAACAGGCTATGGAAGAAGACGTCCAAACGCAATATCATTCTACATTCAAACGTAAAAGCTAGAGAATGCAATAATGCAACAATAAAACTTTTATCATAACATAACTGCAATAGTTCGCACGAGCCAGTCAATCACGAACTCTCTTAGCATGAGACGAAAATTAGATGGAGTAAGAAAAATTGTCTGTCATAAAACAAGATATCTCAAATACAGATGCATAACCAGCAAACTAGAATATCTGTTAAAACTTTACAGTAGGGAGCTCTGCTCTACCATCGATGCTTACAAAATGCAAAGACTGAGTCTATATACTCAGGAAAATTCACCACACAGAGGCGTGCCCAGTCACCCAAGGCTTGTTGTCTCCTTAGTCAAACTCGTACCAATATCTTTCTTTAAGTGCCACCTTAACTACGCATGGCTCCTGTAAGGAGAGTAGTTGAGCCATTAAGTGCTCGACTAGCGTGCGCCAACTTCTCTGTCGAGCTGAGGACTTCGGCATGGCTTCTCTGAGAAAATCGATACACAGGACCTCTGCGAGCAGGCGGCTCGCCAAACCTTCCATCCCCTCACTTAATGAATGAAAGGAGGTTTCAACCACCCACTCTTGTCTTCATTTACTCCAGGCAAGAAACAATATGGAGATCGGATGTGATAGCACCTGGAGATCACGATGATCCCCTCTGTAGCTGATATCGGTGCCTTGGCCTTCTTTTCATAGCTCTTTTCTTCCTCCAAGTGACCACGAACTGTGACCACGTGCCTATTCCCAGTGTGATTTCGGCATTCGCGAATATGAAAGGGTTGATCCTTGCTGATCGAAATCACGATGAGCGATATGCCGAGACGGCTTAATCTGGCACCACACGTCCCTCTAGATCTGACAGCTCTTAACTCTCCCGACGATACCGTGGGCCCCAATTTTGGCGTTTTCGGCGCTGTCGGGGTTCAGGGTTTCACGATGTTCAAAGACATAAAACCTTCACCCCATGAACTCCCGAATGTTGAAATGGCATGGATGCGTGCCACGTGTCCTTAAGACGATTGACCGAGGTAGCACTCTCAGCTTAACAGGGGGCCACGCTCGTTCTCAGGCTCGCTTGATGTGACCTGGCGCTAGGACCGTGGGCCAGACTTTGAAGGGCGCTTATCAACATTTCAAGGTTCGGGGTTTCGAAAGGAGAAGAGATGGGGAATTTTACCCCTTGCACTCCCGAATGTCGATATGTCAATGTGACTGGATCCTGCGCCACACATCACTGGATCGGACAACCCAGATTCAGCCTTGAAATATAAGAGCTTTCCTTGGCGCTATATGTTGGGCAACTTGGTGGTCCCAAGATCCCGACGACCGTTGATCTGCTTCATGGATGGATCTCAGCTATCGACAACAAAACCTTGCCCTCTCGCTTGACTCGTAACCGGAAAGGAGATCCTTCTGTTGCTACGCTTGGGATTTTCTCGATCATTCTGCAGACCTGGGTGCTTTTGTGCCTAAGAAAAAAATAATCGCTAACACCAAGTCAACCTGATCTTTTATTCAGTAGTCGGGGATAATGTTGTCGTTTTTCTAACAATTGTAACAGTAGGGTCAACCTTGGTACCAATTGCAACCTTGGAATCTGGCTTGACCACAACCATCTCGATCTTGACCTCAACCATAGTAATCAATTCTTCTCTCGTAGTCATTATTCTAATCAATTGCTTATGTATGATAGACTATGTTTATTTTGTTCTATCTCATGCATTTAGTCATCACTCAGATGTTTTATGGTTGTGCATTTCATAAATATGACACCACTTGGTATTTTTCAAGTTGCATGAACAATATTGCATAGTGTGGTCGGTTAGAGTTTCAAAAATGTTACAGTATGTCTCATCTTGTACACGTCGTGCATTTGTTGGTCCTGGTACTTGATCGTTGAGGCTACATGTATATTTGGTGTGACCGTCTTTGCAGCATGTGGTACACCACAACTCATTTATTCTTAAGGTTGGATTCTTGATGGCAAGTTGTAGATGTTTTATTTTTTCTTCTAGCCTTTCTGTCGAAGAGGAAGTTGATGGGTCATCATCCTCTGAATCAACACATTGCGCTTTTTGTAATGCGTCTTCACATGAGGTTATATCGTAGAGTCGTAATGGAGTTTTGATCCATTGTAGTAATCTGACTACATACCATGTACTAGTAGACTTTGATCAATTGTCGATGGGATTTGGATAAGTAGATATTTGAATCTTTTTTCGTATTCGAGGACCGACTCACATGGTCATTTCTTTATTTCTTTCATCTTTTGTGCAACCAAGTGTGTAACATATTGGACCTTGAAAATTGAGAAAATAAATTCTCTTTATTTCGGATTTTGACCGATTCTGACTTTCTGTGAAATTCATGAACCACATTAGAGCCCGACATTGAAGAGCAACACCAAATTGTGCCATATTCTTTTCTGTATCTGTGATGTCTATTGCATCCCATAATTTTTCACATACAAACCAATGTCTTCTTGGATCCTCGTCTCCTTCATAAAAGGGAATATTATTAAGTCTCATGGCTTTTTTTTTAAGAACACTAGATTTTTGTGATCCTCGATTTGTCACACTTTTTGACTGGGATGTCAAATTCTTAGTTGGTTTTTCTTATTTCGACTTGTCTATCGGTCAGTCTCCTAACAAATGGTATTCGAGGAGTAATTTCTTCTTGCTTTCTCTACAAGTTACTTATTCAGCCTGATAACTTTGGTCTTTATATTCGACGAAACATTGTTCTATCGGACGTGTTGGTTCACAAATATAATCTATTATATTTTTTTCTCTTGACATGAGATTTGGCAGGGGGTCGGGGGCGTGAGATCCTTGATGTGAATGAGAATTTTATTGAATTTATTTCTTTTTGGTTTGACAATGAGTGTGTCAAGTAGATTCCCATGCTCGTCGGTTCTATACCATAATATTACAAATTGTTTGTCGATCTGAAGTCGTTGTTGAAGGAATTCTCTAATTCGAGGTTTGGTTGCTTGAATAGGAGGAGTGCATATCACCGGTCCTAACTCTTCATAATCCATGCTTCCAACTTGGTTTTCCGGTTTATGGGCACCCATGCTAGCCTCTATCAATGGTGCTTCACTTCTTATGTTAGAGATCACCACGTCTACTGTTATTGCCAGTTATGGTCGATTTATTTTGGACTCAGAGTGCTCACACGCTCTATTAGGCTGATCTTCTTCGACCGTTTTTCTATTCAAGTTGTGACTATTCCACAGGTTGCAAATCTCCTCTCTTTTATTTTTATTTTGTCACACTCCAATTTTTGGATGTCATACGTTTGTTTGTAAATTTTCTTTCCTCTCGAAGACATTTATGCTTCAGTTGAACAAACCCTGGTATGCTCTTTTATTATGGCATCTCAGGGATTAACTGTCCCCTGATAACCACCCCGACTTACTCGGATTTGGTGAAGATGCCCATGTTTATTTGCTCAAAAAGTACTCCCATGCTTATTTTGTATCTTTGCACCTTGCTTCTAGGAGTTTGTCCCACTTTCCATATATCTCTTTCCAGTTACTATTTTGTGGTGGTGTACCAAGTCAAGGTCAGAATTCAACGATGTCGCCTACTCCTTTGTTGAGAAAAAATTATGTAGCAGTCTGAGGATGGTGCACAAAAATGCGTCGTGTAGCTCTGTCTAGAATTTGTCTTTTAATGTGTCGAGGGATGTTCGATCCTCAATAACTTGTTCTATTATGTGATCTTTGACAATTCATTCAACCCACTTGCGTAGGTTCATTCGACCTCTGTTTGTATGTTTGAGTGTTAACTTTGTGTTGGGAGTCAATTTATGCATTATCAGATTTGTTGATGTGTTCAAACAAATATTCTGGGATATCTTCTAGAAATATTTCATGAATCTCCAAGAAAAATTATGATCGTGCTTTTGCTAGCGATAGGTTGTTTCTTCTTGCGTAATTATTAATGTAATTTTTAATTTTATGCTCCCACCATTCACGTATGTCTTGTAAAGTTATCATCTATGTGATCTTCTGCATGCCCATGTTCATAACTACAGGAAACAAAATGAATGTTGTAATCTAGGCAAGTAGGGAAGTGTTACCAATAGTTCAATACATAAGCAAGCATATAATCACATATACATACATATAGACAAAGACATGCACAAAGTAGTGGAATCCCCAAAGATCAACACTTTATTAGATAGATGAGTCAATACAACACAATGGAGACATCTTCTTTGATACATGCTTGTCTATTTATACCTACATATTCAGTCACGAGGAAGTTGTAACTACTTAACTGCATGGTCAGTCAGTTAACATAACCCTCAACCGACTTATACTTTCGAATTCGACAGTCAAATGACTAACTCTTAGTCAACTGTCGGGTCTCGTTGATAGATTCGACTAGCCCCTACAACAATGTGCCTAAGGAAATTGTTTCTGATAAAGATCCCAAGTTCACATCAAACTTTTGGAATGGATTATTTAAAGGGTTTGGAACAAATCTAAATTTTAGCACAACTTATCATCCAAAATTAGATGGGAAAACATAGAGGGTAAATCAGGTGATTGAGGATATGTTAAGGATGTATGTGATGGATAAATCATCAAAATGGGAGGATTACCTACACTTAGTTGAGTTTGCTTATAATAATGGGTATCAAGCATATTTTAAGATGAGCCTGTTTGAGGCATTATATGGAAGAAAGTGAAATATGCTAGTGAGCTCGGACAACCCAACCCACAGAGCAGTGGTTGGGACAGAAGTGCTCCAAGAAATGGAAGATCATATGGTGAAGATAAATACAAATTTAAATGTTGTTGAAGGCAGGAAAAAAAACTATGCAGATAGTGGCAGAACTCACAGAGAGTTTAAAGTGGACGACCATGTGTTCTTAAAAGTGAAGGCCAAGAGAAGTTCCATGAAATTGGGAAAATTTTCAAAGCTAGCAGTGAGATATTGTGGACCCATTGAAATCCTGGAGAGGATTGGTCATGTTGCATACATGCTCACACTATCTGCATCCTTGCGCATTCATAATGTATTCCATGTGTCTTTTCTTAAAAAGTGTGTACCTAATGCTAATCATGTAATTGAATGGAATGTGATTCACATGGAGAAAAACAGAGACTTTCGAATTCAATCGATGTGCATATTGGATCATATATTCAATCTACTTAGGAATCAAACAATACAGATGGTAAAGGTCCAGTGGAATTGTTATGGTCCTGAAGATGCAACCTAGGAGCATGAAGATGCAATGCAAGAGGAGTACCCACATCATTTCAAATGATTTTGAATATTTTGATTGTACATGTGTATATAATGCACTGAGGATAGTGCGTAAGTAAGGGGAAGGGGAATGTAATACCCCTAGGATGAACCCCAATTGTAAATGTACATATAGGCTAGTGAGCCTATATAGGGATATAGTGCCTTGTGTATATGTTTTGAGGCCAGAGTGCATGCGTGGTTATTAGGATGAAGAGCCTAGATGAAAAAAGGCCAGTGAGTCTATCATTATAATATGTAATCACACTTGGATTATTAATAAAAATGCATCAGTGTTGCAAACCTGTTCGACAACACAGGTATTCCAACATAGGACAAAAACCTTCTGATCTGGATTATTTTTGGCACGAAATGAGAGAGGAGATATAATAAAGAAATGTACAGAGATATCTCAGATATCCAATAATATAACATGAATGTATCAAAGATGCAACCATAAACACATAGATACAATAATACGCAATTTTCTATTAATGAGCGAAATGTACAAAGACTATAAAAATACTAAGTGAAAGACTCGTTAGAATGGTGGCCGCTTATCTCTGAGAAGAGATGTGTCCGCTACTCGCATTCGCAAGAAGATGATTTTACAATGAGGCTCCAAAGGAATTTTTATCATAAAGAAAATCCAAAACCCTAACCCTGGAAGATGAAAAGACAATAGTTTTGTGGACCATGTTTTGGGTAGTTTGGTGTATCAACTTCTCGGGGGCGTAACTTTGACATACGATCTTTGTTTGGGGTGCACAATAACTTGTTGGAAATCTATCATCGAGGAGATTCATTTTTGGGGCTCAATTAGAGCCTTTGGATACAATTGAGAAGCTCGATCCCGAAAAACCTTCATTTAAGCCCTCAAAATGGCCCCAAAAGTTAAAAACTGCTAAAAATAGTAAATTACCAAAATTGCTAGAAAATGGTTTTGATCCAGTTGGAAAAGGTGGGTAGGCCACCAATATCCACCTGGATCAATCATCCCTCCTTAGGAAGCAATGGTCTCCATTGCATTGAGTGCCCGGGGGAAAGGTAAAAGCATTTGTTGAATCTGCATCTTAATGAGTTGCTTGCCTTGTTGAAGAAGTTGCACTGCTTAGCTTGTTGAAGGTTGTCACGAACCTGTGTCTAGAAGGGTTGGACCTTTTTAACCAGTCTGGCTACATAAGATGCCCATGTGCAGAAGGAATATTTACACTTTGTTGCAATCTTGTCGACCTGCTTTTGTTGGATAGAAGGTGCTTGGACTGAGGCTGCAGTGGTGTTATTTTTTTCACGCTTTGAATAGACTGTGAAGAAGCTGAATTTTGTAGTATGAGATACTACCTTGCGGCATTGTTTAGGTGGGAAAATAGTCATAATTACCTCTGGTATCCTATAGAGATGACCCCCGAGAGTAACAATGACACTACGGGATCGAGACTTGTAAATAACATTGCACTTCCACATATATGGCTGGCCCAAGAGAACATCACAAACATCCAGGGGGGAAACATTGCATAATACCTCATCCTTCAAGGGTTGGATGTCGTATGACAATCGACACTATTGGCTGACATGAAGATCTCGTCCCTGGCGAAGCCACCCGATGTTATATGGTGGCGGGCGTGGTTTTGTCGACAATCCCAACTGTTTGATGACGTCTGCTGAGATGAGGTTATTTTGGCTTCTGCTATCAATAATAAAATGCAGCGGGGTCCCCTTCACCGACATCTGTGAATGAAAAAGGTGCTCCCCGTCTTCAGAATCTATTGGTTCTTCTGGTTGAATTGTTGTTGTCGCGACAATAGCAGTGGGGTCTGCATTGATGATATGCCTTCTATCAATATTTTCATAATCAAATTTTGAATCAGGGTTCGGATCCTTGTCTTTTATCTCAACCACCAATTATTGTTTTGAGCGACATTCATCGGTGTTGTTCCAGGGGATTTTGTCGAAATCATACCATTTTCCAGTGTCCTTCTTCATCTTTCTATGACCCTTATTTTCTTGTGGCTTGGACTGGTTTTCGGGATGTTGTTTGTTAGGGTCGTCTTTATCATACTTTGGTTGTTGTGTATTTGCAGACCTGAACTCCCATTTGATCTAGTGCTTAAAATTCTACTCTATTTTAACAACATCTTGATAAGCATAATCGAGTGATGAGATGCCCAGGAAATACATTTCAGTTTGGATCTATTTGTGTAGAGCCCCACGGTATTTCAGAACCAAATGTCATTCAGATTCTTTGATACCTAGCTTGGTGTGCAAGGTATGGAAGGTATTGGTGAAATCTGGAAATTCTTGGCCCCTTTCTTGTTGCAGTGTGGTCCATCTCATGTATTGTTCCTCATTATTTCCAACATGGTAATATTATTCCTTTACCACATCCACAAAACAATCCCAAGTGGGTTCGACCCCATATATTCCAAACTCCTCTGTGGAAATTTTCTCTCACTAAGTTTCCCACCAATGTTTGACATGGGGGAGAACCTTAAGGAGTGTGAAAGTGATCTTTTCCTTGTCAGAGAAATTATGAACAAAGAAATAACCTTCTAGCAGATTTAACCATTTTTCTAAGGCATTTGCATCTATCTTTCCTTCAAATATGGGAATATAAAAATTAACTTGTACATTGAAAGGTGAGGTATTTCCAAAGTGGTCACTTGATGAATACGCATCTGTTGTTATCGACATGAATTGAAGGATGTGGGAAAAATTCTCCATCATTTTGTCCCTCTGTCGCATGAGAGCTTTCTCAAGCAACAGATTAATAGAATCAATTGCTCTGACATTTTTATTTTCTTCCTCCATGGAGGGTTTCTTGGATGTGTGAGAGTGATTGTCTTCAAGAGAGACAAGATTGAGACCCAACTTTCTATATTCGGACCTCGTCGAGGACATGCACTGAAAAACGATCAAGAGCAGTCTGCTCTGATACTACTGATCCAGATTATTTTCAGCACGAAATGAGAGCGGAGATATAATAAAGCAATGTACAAAGATATCTTGGATATCCAATAATATAACAGAAATGTATCAAATATGCAACCATAAACACAGACATACAGTAATACACAATTTTCTATTAATGAGCGAAAATGTACAAAGACTATAAAAATACAAAGTGAAAGACTCGCTAGAATGGTGGCAGCTTATCTTTGAGAAGAGATGTGTCCGCTACTCGCATTTGCAAGAAGATGATTTTAGAATGAGGCTACAAAGACATTTTTATCATAAAATAAAACCCAAAACCCTAACCCGGAAAGATGAAAAGCCAACAGTTTTGTGGACCTTGTTTTGGGAAGTTTAGTGTATCAACTTCCCGTGGATGTAACTTTGGCATACAATATTTGTTTGGGTCACACGATAGCTCGTTGAAAAGGTATCATTGAGGAGATTCATTTTGGGGGATCAATAAGAGTTTTTGGCTGTCATTGAGAAGCTCAATCCCAAAAATCCTTCATTTAGGCCCTCAAAATGACCCCGGAAGTTAAAAACTGCTAAAAATAGTAAATTACCAAACTTGCCAAAAAACTGATTTGAGCCAGTTGGAAAAGGTGGGTGGCCACTGATATCCACCTAGATCACCTTCAGTAACCACTCACACATCCAGATCAAAGATCAACACACCGATGTTTTTGACGTGGTAAAACCCCTACGGGGAAACATCCACGACCCCAAACAACACATCCACTTGGAGAAGTTTATTAATGTAAAATAAAAATATTACAGAGGGATTTTACGAGTTTCTCACAATCGATCATCAACAAATGACCCTCCAATCTCTTTAAATAGAGATCATGGACCAATCAGGTGTTAATCCACAGATCAATGGTCATTAAGATCAAGGATAATATGAACCATCTGATCGCTCTATGCTAAGAACATATCATGACCGTTAGATTTCCTAACTACAAATGCATACTAAAGAACACTAAAGAAACACACATTTACACACACGTTTACCTAATGACACATTAGACCAAGTAGATCTTAACTAACTCACAAGTGTCTAAATATCCTAACATCCCCCTTTAAGAACAACTTGGGACAGGATTGAAGGATTTACAATAATTACACAATGGGAGAAGGAAGGAGGCATTAGAGTCTATCCCACCTGATGACAACTTCCTTAACTCCTAACATAGATCAAATTTTGGAAAACTTCACTTCTGTAAGAGACTTTGAGAAAATGTATGCAACTTGATCTTCTATAGGGAAAAAGAGCACTTCAATAACTTGATCATGAATGATATTTCTTATTAAGTGCATGTGTAGCTTGATGTGTTTGTTGCACTAATGTTGAACTGGGTCTTTGGCGAGCTTGATGGCACTATGATTGTCACACCAAAGGCTGGTCAGATACTGTTGTCGGAATCCAAACTTTGAAAGAATATATCGGAGCCATAAGGCTTCCTAAGTTGCATTTACCGTTTGTTGATTACATAGTTTCTACAATGAGCAATAGTTTAGATGACCAAACCGCTCATGCCAAAGTTTGTTCAAGTCATCACTATGAGAAACAAAAACTAATGACAAAGATGATGAACCAAAGTTGTCAAACTTGTACAACCTGGTAATATCATCAGAAATTCCACTTGCAAGAACATGCTTGGGATCTTTTAGATCCTTGATTACAACTTGGTGAGGTGAAAAATCTACGGTTTTACCTTCAACTGAATGAGTGATTTGATATACTGATAGAAGGTTACAAGAAAGACTTGGAACACATAATACATCATTGAAAAAACCATTTTCTACTTGAACTGTTCCAGATCCTTTAACACTAAGAGATCTATCATCGCTAACAAATATTTTCTTGGTGTTACATTCATTTAGAGTAGAAATATGTCTTTATCCTTAGCCATATGATAAGATGCTCCAGAATCAATAAGCCACTCATTAGAAGAAGAATTAGAAGTTGTATTGAAGGAGAAACCGGAAGCAGAAAGTGCATGTCCATGAGAAGAATAAGAAGAAGTAGATTCAATATTGATGTTGTGCTTTTTCATCGCTGCTTCTAAGGCTACCATCTTCTTGAAACATTTGGACTCATCATGAGCATATTTATCACAAAAGTTGTAATGTCTGTCAATCTTCTTTTTTTGTATTTTTCTCCTTTGTCGCCATTAGGAGAAGAAGTTGTCTGAGTGGGTTTGGGACCCTTATGTTTCTTGTTTTTTTGGCGAGGATGTTGCTTCTTAGGATTCTTGGTTTTATCTTTCGAATGGACAACTAAGGCTTTGTTGGAGGTACTTGTAGTGTTGATCACTCCAAGTTGTACAAGCTTATCTTGCTCTCTAATCAAAGCATCACAAAAGGAATCGAGAGTGGGTTTTTGATAAGTTGTCCCTAGAGCCTCTTTCATATCATAAAAGGTAGATACACACACAAAATATGAACTACCTAGCTTAGAAAGAATAAGATAGATGCAACACTCTTCATCCATCTTTATCTTACATTCTTCATATAAAATTTTGAGTGTTTTAAAATTATATAGATAGTCTTCAATGCAATTAAAATCACTTGGACTTAAATTCGGTACTTGATTTTCTAACTATTATGCTTGAATAATATTGTGTTTACCAAACAAAGATTCAATCTTTTCCCAAGATTCATCGGGTTTATCGATTTTTTTAAGGTGAAACCTTAGAGATATGGACATTTTGATTAGTCCACGTGCTTCGTCATTATTATTATCCCATTTGAATTTCTTATCAACATCGATAGGTTATGTTTCCTTTCCCAAGGTAATCTGATACAAGCCTTTACTTCTTAATAAATCCTCCACATGGGATTTCCATTGGAAGTAGTTGGTGTTGGTAAGAAAAATATTACTTGAAGAAACCATATTAAATATGTAGATAATATGGATTAAAAAATTGAAACTGATGATCTGGATGGAAATACCTCAAAAAATTAGGCAATTTTAAAAAAAATGGCACTGAAAACGGACTTTGGATGTGAAAGTTATGCCCTTTTAAAAAAAGGCATAAACGGTAACTAAAGGACCACGTGATAGTGTAAGTTGCTTTATGAAGTGACCCACTTTTATAAAAATAAGTGGGGCTCACTTTTACAATGAAGTTATTGTATAAATGAAAAGTTGCATGCAAAATAAACAATTCTAAAATATTAAAGCTACTTATAGTGATTCACTTTTATACTTGAAGTGAAATACAATTTACAATGGAGCATGAACTTTAAAAAAAAAAAAAAGTAACAAAAAGAGAGACTTGAACTCAAGACCTCTTACTCAATAAGGAAACTTTTAACCAAATTGGCTAGCAAAACATATTGTATTGTCTAGCGAGAGGATGTTTGTTGTTGTTGAAGACAACCTTGGAGAGCGTGCTAAAAAAAACTCTTTTCACACAAGAAAAAAATTTCGCTTCTCAATGACAATAAGGGTTAGATCTTAGTTATCTTACCCATAAAATGCACATTTTCCTATCTATTTCTGATTTTCTGAGATCCCACAGGGTGCGGGACAAAGAGCATACGAAGATCTAAAAGAGTAGCAACCTGAAAACAAGCAATATAAAACCGAAATAATACTCTGCAAAAAATTTAAAATGGCATATTCAGGCTTATACCTCCGGATCTAGCTAAAATGGCCATATATTGGGAAAACAAAAACCTTTTCGAGTGAAACGAAAATCATTCATAAATGAAATGAGTGTTATGGCTGCAATGGAATAGTCCTCTCAGTCCAAAAATGTAAGAAAATGGCAGAAAATGGATATGAGGCAACTTGGCTTCACGATATCGATCTACAACAAGAGCGAGTCTTCAAACATGCTATGATACCATGTTCGACAACATAGGTATTCCAACAGAGGAAAAACAACTTCAGTAACCACTCACACACCATATCAAATATCAACACACCGATGTTTTTGATGTGGTAAAACCCCTACGGGGAAACATCCACGACCCCAGCCAATGCGACCACTTGAAGTAATTTATTAATGCAAAAGAAAAATATTACAAAGAGATTTTACAAGAGAGTTTCTCACAATAGATCATTGGTAAATGACCCTCCATTCTCTTTAAATAGAGATCATGGACCATTCGAGTGTTAATCCATGGATCAATGGCCATTAATATCGAGGAGAATATGAACCATTGGATCACTCTATGTCGGGAACGTATCGTGACCGTTGGATTTCCTAACTACAAATGCATACTAATGCATACTAAAGAAACACACTTTTACCTAACGAGACAATAGACCAAGTAGATCTTAACTAACTCCTAAGTGTCTAAATATCCTAACAAGACCATCTATAGAGAAAGAGTATGGGGGGCTAGAACTCCACTACAAGGGAAGGGGGGCTAAGAATTGAGGAAGAGGGGCTAAGCCCAAAGGAATATTATATTGATATTTCCTAAAGTGTAAGTTATATGATATTTTTATCCTAAGTTCCTAAAGGTGTGGGAACCTACCACAAGTGAAGCCCAAGGTAGTTCCCAACATTACAAGTGTCAAGTTGGGAACATGCATACATAAAGTGGGGAAATAGTGTATTTTGGATGGATTCACTCATCATCTTCTCATCATTCTCACTATTCACTCTGACCATTCGTACCTTCTTTCCATTACCATTTGTACCTGTACTTAGGATCTTTGGGAGCATATTGTATCGAGTAAATCTGGGTAGTTTAGAGCCAAATAAGTAGGCTATCAGGCATGTGTGCATACTGAAGAGGCATGTTGTCAGGCCTATGAGCATTCTCTCTAGGTGAGAGAATTATTGGGATTTTTTTTCCCTCGGCACTAGAAAATGGCTACAGATATTTGAAACTTTTTTTCCGGCCTGTTATTGAAGCCCCGGAAGGGAAGTGGGACATCCAAAGGACTATTGGCAGAGAAGGGGTACAATTCTCGGGTGGGACAAGCTATGGGAAATGAGAGGTTGTAGGCTAGTTGCAACAGTTGGCACCTTGACCTGAGTTTTATTGTGCTGGTTAAACCTTAGTTTGGCTTAGGAAGCCTTCCATGTTGGAGTTTCTAGCCTCAACTTGGGGGTGACCTATTGTTAACAATTTATGAGCAACAAAAGCTATGGTTGGCGGGAAATTCTAAGATCTACATGAATTGGTGATTATTAAAAATTTAAATGTTATTTTATCGGTGTTTTATGCTATTTACTATGTGAATGCTTATATAAATTAGGTATTCTTTTACTATATATGTTTATGCATTATTTGTATGTTGTTTGCTTTGCATAATTATTGCATATTCATAGAATTTTATTATTTAATGGTATCAGAGAGTCATAATTTTGTGTGGTATGGCCCAACTTGGGGCTAGTGATGATACAATCTTGGTATGTAATCAACCACATATTTCTTCATTCCCGACCAAAAATATTGTCTTCTTATTGTTGCAATTGTCTTTTGGTATCCTAGATGACCAACATATGGTACATTGTGCATCTCCTTCAACACTAAATTCCTCAAATATTGAGTATTAGGAACATAAAATTTGTCCTTGAACAAGAGGAATCCATCCCCTCCTAACCTATAGTATTTAAATTTCAATGGTACATTTTCCTGCTGCAAGCCTTCTGTAACTAGTGCATAATGTTGATATGATGTTACCACTTTGAAATTCTTCTTTTTAAATCTGAACAATACATGCTAATGGTTGCAGCATGCATTTCATGCACGCTCCTTTTCTTTGATATGCTTGATGTCGAAGTCGTATTCACTGATAAATTCCAACCATCTAGTTTGTCTAACATCCAATGTTGGCTATTCAAATACATGTTTTAAACCGCCATGATCTATCTTTAGCTCAAAATTTCTTCCCATGAGAAAATGCCTCCACATTTTTAAGGCGTGAACTATGGCTTCCAGCTCTAAGTCATGGGTAACATAAATTATTTCATGCTCCTTCAACTTCCTTGACATGTAGCATATGACATGCCCATTTTATGTAAGGACTCCACCAAGACCTTCCTTGCATGCATCTATCACACAAAATTAAATATTTATCCAGATCTACAACCTTTAGAATAGGTGCACTGGTCAATAATTCTTTTAAGTGATGGAAACTCTCCTCACACTTCGCAATCCATTCAAACTTTGTTCCCTTCTTTTGCAATGAAGTGATTGGATTTGCAACTTTGGATAAATCGTCAATGAATCTTTTATAATATCCAGTTAATCCCATAAAGGATCTTACTTCAGAAACATTTTTTGGTGCTGACCAAATTTTGATTTCTTCAATCTTTTCAAGGTCCACCGCTATGCCCTCCTCTAAGACACTGTGGCCCAAATAATGGATTTGCCTTTGATAGAAAGTGCACTTGCTTAGCTTGGAATACAATTGATGCTCTCTCAACACTTTTAGCACCATCCTCAAATGTTTCTCATGCTCCTCCTCTATCTTGGAGTAGATAATAATATCATCCAAGAAGAAAATGACAAATTTGTCTAGATAATCTCTGAATAATCCATTCATTAGACACATAAAGGTAGCTAGTGCATTTGTCAAGCCAAATGGCACCACCACAAACTCATAATGGTCGTACATTGTCTTGGATGTTGTTTTTCTTGTGTATTATTCTTTAATTCTCACTTGATGGTATCCTTCCCTTAGTTCAATCTTGGAAAATATCCTTGCTCCTTTCAGTTGATAGAAAATATCATCAATCTGTACTAGAGGGTACATGTTCTTTACCATGACCTTATTAAGTTGTCTGAAGTCAATACACAACCTCATAGTTCCATCCTTTTTCTTCACAAAGAGCACTGTGGCACCCCAAGGTGAGGCACTTGGGTGTATGTACCCCTTATTTAACAATTATTCTAGTTGCATCTGCAACTCTTTCAACTTTTGTGTGCAAATTTTGTAGGGATTCTTGAACACTGAGGTAGCTCCACGCATTAAGTCAGTAGAGAAATCAATATCTTTCTTTGGCATCAATCCTGGAAACTCCCCAAACACATCTTCATACTCCTTTAGTACTGGATCATCTTCAAGACTTGAGTCCTTATCTTTTGTTGGCTCTTCCATATGCGTTGCATATATTTGGCATCCTTTCCTAAAATGTTTTTCAACTGCAATGCTGAAATCTCTCTGACAAATATAGGTCTTGGAATACCTTGCACTCTCCTTTTGTTTCCTTCTTCAGCAAGGCATGTGAAATCCTTGTAGAAATCTAGGACAACACAATGTGTGTCCAACCAATCCATACCAATTAAGAAATCACATGACCCAAGCGGTATGTTGTTTAAATTGTCCTTAGTGTTAAATCCATTCACGCTAATTGAACAATATTTGACAATTTCATTGATTTTCCTCTTGGTTTCAGTGGCTAACTAAACCAACCAATACTTTTCATGCTTACATATCTTCAATTTAAACCTTTCAACTATTTTTGGATCTATATAGAAATGACTAGCTCCATATTCAATCAAATTAGCTATGGGATGATTATCAATCTTACCTTCTACCTCAATCATGTGAGATTAGTAGTCTGCTTATCTGTTTTCCAAGGCTGCATAAATCCTTGGCATGCTGATCTGAGATCTTTTCATCAATGTGACTTATTAAAGAATTGTATTAAATGAACATAAACTAAAATGCACCATAAAGAAGGAAATCTCAATGATAAAGAGACATAAGCATCATATCTCAACACAAAAACTTGATAACAGAGTTCGTCCTTAGTGGACTACGTCTCCGGGTCCTGCTCTCAAATGGGTAGGCCTTTTTATTAACTCAGCAAAAGAATGTGGCAAAATACATAAGTATACATCATTCTGGAGTTAAGCTGCAAGATATTTGCTCAGATCAAAAAACAAACAACACTACTGAATTCGTGGCGCTGAATTACCCAAAAATGATTGTGTCCATACCTCGATCTGAGTCTGGAACTTTCAGGCCCAAGATAAATCTAGTCTCGGTTTATGTGTTTGCAGCCTACAATAAATTCACAAAAATCTACCTCGAAAAATGTGCTCGATCGTACCGTCGCGTGCCCTACTCCTCCCTCTCGTGCACTGGAAAATACCACTTTTTAAATTTAATGTTGGGTGGAGTTAACAACTTGGTTGTTTGGCCCAACAGTTGGGTGGAGTTAACAACTTGGTTGTTTGGCCCAACAGTTGGTGAAGTATTATTTAGGTGTTTAGTTTGGGAGGTCCCGGGGTCAAACCCGCAGGCCTCCTCCCTTTGGCTTGTTTGTTTTAATCATGGAACATCCGGATAGAACCTTTAATAACTTTAGTGGCAGTGATATGTTTGTCATATTGTTTGTTGTATCCAACCAGATATGGAGAGATATGTATTAAATTTGCGGATTGGGGGTTGGCGCCATCCAACCCCAATTTTTTTTTGAAACGTTCGGTTGTTGGACCTCACTGTGCATTTTCCCGCTGCCACATGGTAGCCCACGACTGGGCCACATGGTGGCCTTTCATTGGCCCATGTCACCACATTGCATGGTCATGCCACATCATCCCTGTCGCATCAGTTTGCCACATCACCTATCGGGTGCTTGTATGGTCTACCACGTGGTGCTTTTCCATTGGTCCACGGACTGACCAGAAAATTTCAAAAATGAGTGACACATGGTAGCCTTTGGTGCTACCACGTCATCATGTTGATGTCATGCTAACATCATCATGACATGTGTCTCCTCCTGTGTGTTCCATGTACCCTGTACGGACACTGACGTCATCCATACTGATGTTGACGTTAGCAGTACTGATGATGACTCATCCCTGTTGATTGGGCTATGTTGACCAAAAATTTGACCACGAATATATTTTAATCTGTAACTTTGTTTGATGAGTCGTTTACGTTGTTGGAAATCTTGTGACACACTCTTAGTGATGATGCAAATTTCACTGAGTTTTGAGGACTTTTAATTTTTGTATTTTCTCTGTCTACTGAGGCCATTCTGAGCTTCCTGAGGTGCTTCTGCGAATTCTGAGTTATCCTTAGACTTCTATAGATCCTTTTTGGATCATGCCTTCCCACTGAGAGCTTTTTGGACCACCAAAATATTTCATCAATCAACATATAAGTGAGGGAAGAGTTCCCTCAACTTGTATTTCTCAATCCATTTTGCCTTGCTTGGATGTGTGCCCTTTAAGCCCACTCGAAGATAATCAACATCACCCATGTGTGAAGTCCTCGTCCTTCTGTCCAGGATGATATCTTCCTTCAACTCGTCCAAGTACTCAGGAGCAAACTCATCAAATGAAGGTATCAAAACTTCATCACCCTGATCCATGATCATGGGAGGCTCAAAAAATTTCAATTTTTCCACATTTACCACTGATTATATCTGCATATAAGGTGGAATATCTAAACAAAAAACATCGGTGCCACTTTTCTCCAAAATAGTGAAGGGTCCATATCGAATAGGCTTTAGTTTCTTTCCTTCACCCTTCAACCGCTCCTTGTTGATATGAAGCCATACTTGGTCTCCAACCTGGAATTGATGATCAACCCTGTGTTTTCCATGTTGAGATTTATACTATGCTTGATTCTTCTCCAATTGTTCCCTGACTGCTTGGTGTACTTGTTGGATCCTTGGAATGAACTTGTGGGCCATGCGTTCATTTCTTTCTTCATTGGAATCGACATCTTTCCCATACATCAAGTCCAAAGGGACCTTAGGAAAATACCCAAAACATGTCTCTAATGGTGAACACTGAGTGGAGGAATGTAAGGCTCGATTGTAAGCATGTTTTACATAGGGTATATGTTCATCTCACAACTTGGGATTCTTGCTACAGTAGCCTCGAAGCAAAAGTACCATTGTTCAGATAACAACCTTTTTTTGTCCGTCAGTTTGTGGATGGAAAGTAGTGCTCCTCTTCAACTTGGTGTCCATCATTCTCCACAAGTTTGTCCAAAAATATCCAATGAATCGAGTATCTCGATCCGAGATGATGGATGTGGGTAATCCAAAGTGAACCCAAACATACTGAAAGAAGAGATTAGAAGTCTGCTCAACAATGATCTTCTTTTTACATGGCATCAAGATACACATCTTGCTAAACCTATCCACTACTACATACAAATAGTCATGACCCCTTTTCGACATTGGTAAACCCCCTACAAAATCCATGGAGATACTCTCCCATTGATGGGATGGAACAAGAAGTGGTGAGTATAGCCCCAATTTTCTATTATTGGTTTTAAAAGTAGAACATGTCACACACCCCTTTATATATTTAGTTACAATTTCTTTCATCAAAGTCCAATAACAAAACCTTTGCAGATGAGGCATAGTTTTTCCTACCCCAAAATCCCAAACACAAGAGAGGTGTGAGCTTCTCGTATTGCATGGAGTCGTTCACTTGTAGGAATACATAGATTTCCAAGATGGTAGAGTAGTTTTCCCTGCAGCCAATAGTTCTCTACCTATGCACCATGGGTTAGCTTTTCAAATACCTCTTTAAAATATTCATCAACAACATATTGTTTCACATAGATATAATGAGATAAAGAGGCATTCTTCAAAATAATAGAAGCAATAATAGGAGGTCTAGAAATCATATCAGCTACCTTGTTACTTGTACCCTTTTTATATTTGATTACCAAAAGAAACTGTTGAAGAAAACCCATCCACCTGTAATGCAGAGATTGTTGCAGCTTGGTATTGTAAGGGCTAATGATCTGTATGTATGATTTTTTCCTTCCCTAACAAGTAGTGCTCCCATTTCTTTACACTTTAAACTAATTCATACAACTATTTATCATATGTAGGATAGTTAACAACAACTTGGTTAAAAGTTTTAGAGTGGTAACATATAGGCTTACAATATTGCATCAATATTGCACCCATGGTGTATCCGCTAACATCTGTCTTGATCTCAAAAGGTTTTTGAATATTTAGAAGTGCTAATACTAGTGTGGTACTGATCTTTTCCTTCAAAGTATCGAAGGATTTTTGTTGCTTTTCTCCCCACTGAAAAAGTGTTCTTCACACTAGTTAAGGCATACAAAGGAGTTGCAATGAAAGAGAAATTTGATATGAATCTCCTCCAATATTGACTTGCACCCAAGAAACCTCGTGTTTTAGTTATAGTTGTGGGCTCAGGCCAATTTACAATTACATCAACCTTGGAAGGATCAATTTTCAATTGTCCTCCTCCTACAATATGACCTAAGTACACTAGTGCAGTCTTGCCAAATTCACATTTGGACAATTTTACATACGAATTTTCCCTTTGAAAAGTATCCAATACTTTATTTACATGTCGTACATGTTCATCCCAAGTCCCACTAAATATAAGAATGTCATCTAAATACACAACTACAAAATCATCTAGAAATGGCCTGAATACATCATTCATCACACGCATGAAGGTTGTCAGAGAATTACAAACCCAAACGACATAACTAACCACTCAAACAATCCTCATTTGATTTTAAAGGCAGTTTTCCATGCATCATGTTCTACAACCCTGATCTGATGGTATCCACTACGTAAATCCAACTTAGTGAAATAAACAACATTCTTTAATTAATCAAGTAAATCATCTATACGAGGAAGAAGGTATCAATTTTTCACCGTGAATTTATTTAAGGCTCGGTAATCGACACACATTCGCCATGTGCCATCCTTATTTGGCACCATCATGATCATAGAACCACAAGGAGATGAACTGGGCCTGATGACCCCTTGATCCAATAAGCCTTGTACCTAATTTTTTATTTATGTCATATCTACAACTGACATCTTGTACATTCCCACATTAGGAAGAGGAGAATCTTGTTGAAGATGTATTTAATGTCGTATTTCCCTCTTAGGAGGTAATCCATCTGGTTCCTGAAAGATGTCATCATACTTAGAAACAATATCAATTAATCATTTCTTATGAGGAGGATAACATCCTTGGAAGGCATCAGATGTTTCAGCATCCTTTTCTCTTACGACCATGAGTACATATCTCTTATTAGTGTTTCTGAGTCTCTTCATTTGTCCTGCACTAACAAGTGTTGTGTTTACCTTCATGTTGTGGGCTCTAACAATATATTCCACTCCACCTTTTGTAAGGTGATATTTATTCTCATGACGAAAGAAGTCTGCTTTTCTATCATAAAGATAAGGACTCCCTAACACTATGCCACACATATCAAGTGATACAACATCTAAATCCACTTCATCAATCAACTTTGAAGCAATAGCAAATATGACCCTACACTGCTTGGTGACATTAATTTTTTCTTTATCACATACCCAACCAAGAGGATAAGGCTTTGGATGTGGTTTAGTTTCAAAACCCATCTTTTTGACAAGTGCTTCAGATATCAAGTTTACTTGGGCACCCGGATCAAACAATGTATCTATCTTAGTGTGCTTATATACAACTCTTATATGAAATAATTCATTCCTCTTGCTTTCATCATCATGAGATTTAGTACTGAAATTTGAACTAGCATGAAGGGAATTTTTACCTTGTACTCCAACTGCTGTGATATTTTCCTCGTCTCCTGAATCGGAACCAAGATCTTGTTGCACTATAGAAACGGTCTTTGTCTTCCCCTTTCCACCGAATTGTTTTGGTCTTTTCTCTGGATTTAATTTACAACAATGTTCATGATTGTGACCATTCTTCTTGCAATGAGTGCAAGATGGATTTCCTTCTTCCCTCTTTACAGTGGCGGTCTTTTTTTCCTTCTTTTGAAACTTTCCTTTAAATTGCTTATGTGGAAATTTGGAAGGTTTCTTTGTGGGATATTCTTGAACATGCTTTCCCATGTTCTCAAGGTGAGTGGCTTGACACAAACTTCATCAAGACTGGTGGGGTTAAACAATAGTAAAGTATGACGAATATAATTGTGAAGTGAGCCAATATACTTCATTAAAGTTTCATAAGAATCTAAAGGAATGTTTAATGCAAGATCTTTCTTCCTAAATTCTTCCATGAAAATTTGGATAGTTTGACCTTTACTTTGTCTTAAAGTTTTCCATTCCATCATTGCTTTATGTAAATAACCCAATGGGTAAAATTGCTTCCTTATTGTTGATTTAAATTCTAACAATGAGGAAAGAATATTACCAAACTTACTTTTTTCCTGAAGTTTGCTCTCCCACCATACGAGAGCGGTGCCTTCCAAACGAATAGAAGCCAATTGCACTTTAAATTCCTCTTCATTAATATTTTGAACACGGAAATATACTTCAACCTATTAGATCCAATTATCTAGCTTTTCAAGATTATCATCTCCATTAAAGATAGGTAAAGAAAATTTTACATCAAGCTCTAATAATGGTTTCTTAAAAGAAAATTTATGGATATAATGATGAGAACGATGAGAATGATCAGAGGAAGAAGATCTAGAACTCGATGGGGAAGATGGAGGCTCGAGAGGATCTCCTCCAGCCACTTGATTCACTGAAGCATTTTCATTCGTTGATGCTTCCTTTTTCTTCCCTTTCTTTTCCATTCTCTTCTCGTAATATCCATACATTTTCTTGACCATATCTGACATGTGATAGAATACCATATGGATTTTTTTCTCTTGTTCATCACGCTTGTCCTCTTCATCCATTTTCTTCCTTCGGGATGCACGGCCAACTTCGGGGTTGAAAGTATTAAGTGTTCCTTCACCTTGTTTATTCTTGGCCCTAGTAAGCATTCACACTCAACAATTCAAGTCAAAGATGACTGCTTTGATACCAACATGATCCGAGATCTTTTCATCAATGTGAATTATTAAAGAATTGTAATAAATGAGCATAAATTGAAATACACCATAAAGAAGGAAAGATCAATTATAAAGAGACATAAGCATCATATGTGAACACAAAAACTTGATAACAAAGTTCTTCCCTGGTGGACTATGTCTCCAGGTCCTGCTCTCAAATGGGTAGACCTTTTTATTAACTCAACAAAATAATTTGGCAAAATACATAAGTATACCCCATTCTGGAGTTAAGTTGCAGAAGCTTTGCTCAGATCAAAAAAAAAACAGCACCACTAAATTCATGGTGTCGAATTACCCAAAAATGTTTGTCTCCACGTCTTGATCTGAGTCTGGCACTTTCAGGCCCAAGAGAAAAAATTTCTTGGTTTCCATGCCTGCAACTGCAATAAATTTACAAAACTTTGTCTCAAAAAATGTGCCCAACTATATCGTCGTGCGCCTTGCTCCTCCCTCCTGTGCACTGGAAAATACCACTTTTTAAATTTAATGCTAGGCGGAGTTAAGAACTTGATCATTTGGCCCAACACTTGGTGGAGTATTATTTAGGCATTTGGTTGGGGGAGGTCTCGGGGTCAAACCCGTTGGCCTCCTCCCTTTGGCTTGTTTTTTTTAACCATGGAACATCCGGATAGAACCTCTGCTAAATTTAGTAGCAGAGATAGGTTTGTTGTAGCCATCCGGATATGGTGGGATATGTATTAAATTAGCGGATTAGGGGTTCACGCTAGCCAACCTCGCTTTTTTTTTTTAAAGTTTAGTTATTGGACCTCACTCTACATTTGTATGCTGCCACATGGCGACCTTTCATTGGCCCACATCACCACACTAGATAGTCATGCCACATCATCCTTATCGCATCATCTTGCCATGTCACCTATCAAGTGGTTGTATGGTCTGCCACATGGTTGTATGGACTACCACATGGTGCTTTTCCATTTGTCCACAGACTGGCCAAAAAATTCCAAAAATGAGTGACACGTGGCAATCTCTGGTGCTTCAACATCATCATGCTAACGTGTCATGAGTATGGGGTTCATTCTCGGAAGTGCAAAATACTATCGGGACTCCCATCCCTAGGGGGTGAAATTGGCATGAGTGTCAAGTTTCCAAGGGGAACTATGAATGGGAAAACTCATGTGGGTGATAGTGCTATCGGATGACAGTACCAAAATGAGGTAGAGGTGAAGATACTGCAGAGCCAAATGTAGGGATCCTAAAGGTAAATGTCAGAGGGTTTGACTGGGATATGAAATTGTTTTACAGAGGGAATAATTACATGTCAATATCGAACATATACCTGAAGAGGTTGTAAATATTGTTGAATAAGTACTTGCACATAAAAAATCACATACCCGACATGAACAATATTTGATGATAAAGAATATATGACAGTTATTTAATTAAAACTGAAAGTGAGCATGCGTACCTGAACGTGGCATGAGAAAAAAATGCTCCTCCAGGGCCAAGTGCATATGAGGACCCAGGGAATGTGAATGTGTAGATGGTGGGACCAATATCCTGTGGCTTAGAATGGATCAGAAAATGAAGGCTTCAGGCTCCTGTAACAGAGTGTGGAAGTTGGGAAAAAGGGGCTATATATGGATGGTGGGCCCACAATGCCACCTCATTTGCACCGACACTATTGGTGACCTGGTGAGAGTGTTGTGGGGTGATTTTGAAGATTACAGGAGCTTGGGGCTACTGATCAGGAGGGTGACAGACCTCTTGTGAGAGGAAAAGTGCTCAATGATGGAGCACATTCCAAGGGCAATCAGGGGTAGTCAGTTCCTCCAAGATATCTTCGTCGCGGTGGAAAATGTGAGAATATAAGGGATCTTGGGAGGTGGGAGGGGGGACTGTCAATGGGTAAATGTTATTTTCCTCAAGTGGTGAGGACGTAGAAGGGATATCGTGTACAGGGTGCGATGGCCCACTGGATATAAACCAAATTGTTAAGGCTTAAGCTATTATTAGGTTTCTTTTCAATTTACTAGATAACAATAACATAACTTGGATCACTGAGAGAATCACAATCACAAGATACACAACATTTATCTTGGGAAACCCTCATGGGGAAGAAAACCCAGCAAAACTTCCTTAATATAGATAGCCAATACAATGACAAGACAATAAACCAAATACTAGAGAATATCCTCTACTGAGAAATGTGCCTCTCTCTCTTCCTTCTTCTCCAACTGCAGCTACCAAACTTACGCTCTAGATGATCGAATGAGTGAGTGAACAAATGAGGTTCTAGCCTCCTTTATTTATACTAGCTGGCATGCGTTGGAAAGGTGTCTCTTCACTGGGCAGGGCTGACTTGTCTTCTTAGTGGTTAAAACCACTTTATTTAGGCCTAGGGGATGACTTCTTAATTTGCATAATACAATTAGGGTTTGACCAATCCACAAAAGGGGATTTGGTCAATTACAATCCCCGACATGATCAATCCACATAAGGGGATTGATCTAATTAATAATGACTCAATAAATAAATAGAATACTCTTTGCAGTTACAATATTTCAACACTCCCCCTTAACAAGAATGGTATTCTTCAACATCGTCAGGAGAGAGAGAGGGAAACAACATCAACAACATCTGGAACAATGATTGGAATATCTATAAATCATAGGAAGTTTTTCTCATCATCATTGTTCACAGCATGGAGCTGGAGTAGCATCATCATCATCATCAGCATGAGGCTAAAGTAACATCATCATGATCTTTAGTGTGAGGCTAAAGTAACATCATGATCTTCTTTAGAATGAGGCTAAAGTGATATCATCGACTTCTTTAGCATGAGGCTAAAGTAACATCATCATCTTCAGCATTCAGGCTGAAATAACATCATCATCATCATCTTCAGCGAGAAGATGAAGTGGCATCATCATCATCTTCATCGACATGGATTAGTATAACACTAATACATCATCATCATCAATAACAACACAAGGCGGATACAACATCAACAATAGCATCATCACATCACAAAGGTTGGAGCATCATCAACATCATCATTAGGCTGGAAATCTTCAGCATGAAGTTGGCATCTCATCAACATCAGCACGAGGATGGCATCAACAACATCAACACGAAGCTAGAAATCTTCAGCACGAAGCTGGAAATATTCTTCAAAAGGCTGGCATCAATAACATCAACATGAAGCTAGAAATATTCATCATGAGGCTGGGATCAACAATATCAGCACAAATCTGGAAATCTTCAGCATGCGGTTGGCATCAACAACATCAGCACGAAGCTAGAAATATTCAACACGAGGCTAGCATCAACAACATCATCATGAAGCTGGAAATATTCAGCACGAGGCTGGCATCAACAACATCAACACAAAGCTGGAAATATTCATCACTAGGTTGGCATCACAACATCAACAAGAAGTTGGAAATATTCAGCACTAGGCTGGCATCACAACATCAGCACGAAGCTGGAAATCTTCAGCACTAGGCTAGCATCAACAAAATCAGCACGAAGCTGGAAATCTTTAGCACTAGGCTGGCATCACAACATCAACATGAAGTTGGAAATCTTCAGCACTAGGCTGGAATCAACAACATCAGCACGAAGCTGGAAATATTCGGCACTGGGCTGGCATAACAACATCATCACAAAGTTGGAAATATTTAGCACTAGGCTGACATCACAACATCATCATGAAGTTGGAAATCTTCAGCACTAGGCTGACATCAACAACATCAACATGAAGTTGGAAATATTTAGCACTAGGTTGGCATCACAACATCTTGTGCGACTCTCACAGATCCAAAGGATCTACCTAGGAATCAAAAGATTCCCTAGGATATAAAATCCTAATAGAGCTATGACTACTGACCAAAGCTAGCATATACATGCACAAGTACTCTGACAACCCATCCTTGTGGACGTTTAGGATTTGTCTAGGGATGATCAGTCCCCTAGGATATAAAATCCTAACTGAGCTACTCGCTATTGGTCAGGATACCATAATATCATCAACACTACTCCCCCTTTCGAGGGAGGTCCTTTCAGACTATACCAAGCTTGTCTTGAAAGTGATTAAACTTTACACAAGACAGAGGCTTGGTCAACACATCATCAACCTGTTCATTTGTGCCAACATAATGGAGCTTTATGGCTCCTCTTTGCAACATATCATGAATGAAGTGATACTGGATCTCTATGTGCTTCGACTCATCATGGAACACATCATCTCTATACAACTATGGTTATCGCATATGATCACAGTGGATTCGATCTCCAGATCAAACAAATCTATCAACAACATCCAAAGCCATACGACTTCACAACTGGCGGAACATGTAACAATGTATTATGCTTCTGTCATGCTCGGAGAAATGTTGAATTTATCCCTACTATGCCATGAAGTCATGGCTGACCTCAAACTAAAACAACATCCTGAAGTGCTCTTTCTATCAGAAACACTTCCATCTCAGTCTGAATCAGTATATCCATACAATCTGAAGTCATGATATCCATTATAACTGAGACCAAAATCCAACGTACCCTTAAGGTATCTCATCACATGTTTTGCATCATCAAGGTGAACACGTCTAGGTTCTACCAGATACTGACTCAAGGTAAAACATATAGCTGGCCCGGTATTCATCAGATACATCACCGAACCAATAATTTGACTGTATAGAGTAGCATCAACCAATTCTAACGAGGTATCTACTAGGAGCATCAACTTCATTTCTATGGGTGCGTACATGGATTTACATTCCAACATGTTAAACCTCTTCATTATTTCAACTGCATACTTCCCTTGCTTAAGGAAGATCTTCTTTGGGCTCTACCAAACTTCAAGATCTAAGAGATAAAGCATTAGGTCTTTCATCAAACTCTGTAGAAAGCTTCTTCTATAATTTGTGATGAGATTTTCTTCATCTTGTCAAGAATACATTATCTACATATAGTAGTAACATCACTGGCTCATCATTTATAACCTTGAGGTAAAGGTTAGAATCATCTTTACTCTTGGTAAAGCCAAAGCTCTTTAGGAAACTGTCAATTCTGCCATATCAAGCTCTAGGAGCTTGCTTCATCCTGTACAAATCCTTCTTCAACCTGCAAACCTGAGTCTTTCTATCTTCAACTTCAAACCAAATTTTCACATTACATTGTACCAATCTGGTACACTTACTCAACTGCAACTCAATCTGCACAATCATGTGCTAGCTCTATGTGCTTTCTACAAAGCACTATCTGTCTCACTGTCTGGGAGTATGTCCTCTACTCTCTCTGCAACTGTTCCTTCTGGAACTGGGACTCTATACCTGCAGTTGCTTTGAGGCTGAGAATAATTGCTTCATCCTCACTGTGGTTGCTGAAATATGAGAGTAACTCCTCTTATTCTATCACGACAACAACTTCATCTGAAACTGAGAGTGGCTCAATAATTGATATTGAAGGTAGCCCTTCTTATTTCATGGAGGTAACTCTATCTTTTATTGTAGTCATGTTTCCATGAACCAACTAATGTACTGCACCAACTGCCACCCAATTTTAAATATGGGGATTTCTCCCCCTGCATCTCGTACTATATATGAATCATGGTTGTTCTGGTTGTCTTCATGAATACTAGAACTATTTCTTCCATAAGTGTCTCATCATAGTCTTCTCCCTTTTGTTGGGATAATCCTCTGGACACACATCAAGATTTGTACATCTGCAATATGCTTGATCTGTATAGATCAATATTGGAATTCAATACTGACTTCTCTTCTAGTCTCATGGAAGAATCCATATCCTAGTCTTTCTAACTTGCTTCCTTCTCTTTCACTGAAACAAGGGAATATTTTGGGAGATTTCATATATCCTAGGAGTCTCTAAAGTTACGATCTAGTATTCTCATGGCATCTGTCTCCCAATCCTCGAAGTTGTCTCTTCATCTAATCTTTTCTGAGATCGGGCTTATCCTTGATTTCTTCTGAGTCTATAAGGACTTCATCATCTCTTACAGGGTATACTTGGTGTTGAATACCAATTCTAAATATGAAAGACTGAGTCAGGATTCAAATGAGTTATGCTTCCCATCAAGGTGGCTTCATTAACCTTTGAACAATTCTGTTGTGAGTTCTTGTTTTAATGTTCAGTCATATTTGGAGCCTTCTGCTCCTTACAATCAATCTCCATATGAGATACTCTGGATCTCAACATATAGCTTCTTCTTCATCTTCTTTGTTACATGAATGTGTATGGTCATGTACATAATCTGCTTCATGTCTCATCTAATATGTTTCCTTTTGCAACCTTCACTATAGCTTCCTCGGGTTTATCACTTGTAACATGAAACAAGGTCAATAAAACAACAAACAAGAGTAATACTCTTTTGATAATAGTAATAAAACAATAGCATGAATAATCGTCACAGTAGCTCCTTTAGAGCTATCACTTGTGACGTGTCTGAAACAAAGATCAAAAGTAAGAAATACAATATGAAATGAGGTCAATACTCTTCTAGTGTTGTAACACATCCACTACGGAAATCAAAATTTTTTGGCCTTTTTCATCTTTTCTCCGATGAACAGAATCCCCTGAATCCCTACGGGACCTGCTACAAACCCTACCATCCCTTATCCATACTCATATAATCAGTGGCTATGACCATAGGTCTTACCAGAGAGGTGCTCCCAACTTTCGCGATTCGGAAAAATCGTGATGCATGTATTCCTTTGTTCATTTCGGGGTTTCATCCATCGGAATTTTGTGTCTAGCGAACATGAGGAAAACTAACCTTTAGAGATACCGGGTACCGAAACGCTGAAACACCAAAACCATGTGTGCTAGTCCATTTCGAGACTTCACCTATCGGGATTTCGCGATATGCGAGGATAAGAGGATCTTACCCTTGGGTATCCTGGATGTTGAAACAACGAACCACCGTATCTCATCCATGCTACTATCATTTCAGGGTTTCGTCCATCGGGATTTTGCAATATGCGAGAATCATGAGGTCTCTCACCTGGGTTTCCCAGAAGCCGAAAATATGAAACACCGAACTCTAAAATACACTATATTATTTCAGAATTTCGCAAGTCAGGATTTTGGGGCTTGCGAGTACGAGAAGACTGACCCTTGGGTTTCCCGGTTTCCGAAACACCGAAACACCAAGGCTTACCCACGCTAGACCTTTTCAGGGTTTCATACTTCGAGGTTTCATGATATGTGATGACAAGAGGTCTCGCATATGAGTTTTTCGGGGGGCGAAGTTCCGAAACGCCGATATATATATATATATATATATATATATATATATATATATATATATAGATGAGGCTAAGTTCTTTTTCGAGATTTCCCAAGTCGGGGTTTCGGGAGTCGTGAGGACAAGGGTTCTTACCCTATGATCTCTCGGGTGCCGAAAAGCCGAAACGCTTACCGACCGCCACGTGTACTCTACAGCTGGACGGTCCAGGTACTACCATGGGTCTTGGGATTGACGGTATCGATTTCTTCGTTACTTGTGAAGGTTAAAAAGGGGTCGAGGCATTATTGCCTGCATTCCTTCATTCACTTTTACGGTCGTAACCGACCTCAAATCCTCCAAAAGGATCTCATTCGTGCATTTAGCAAGAGGGAGGGTATCCTGGGTACCTAACGACCGAAAGGTCCTAACCCATCCACACGCTGTCATTTCGGGATTTCGCGGGTAGGGGTTTCGGGACTCATGAATACACGAGGATTCGCACCTAGATACTCCGGATGTCGAAACTCTGAAAACTCTTAATTTACCCCCACTCTAATATTTCAGGATTTCGCAAGTTGGGGTTTCGGGACTTGCGAGTGCAAGGGAACTCGCCCTTGGGTATTCCAGGTATCGAAATGCCGAAATGTTGGAGTCTACAAGGACCATTCTCCCTCGTGCAAGATTTTAAGACTTAAACTATAACATCCTCCTTTGGATCCTCAGGCAATTTACACCAGGTTTTGAAGTCCAGACTAGAAGATCTTCTAGGAGGTAAGGAAGTGGTCTTGAAAGGGTGCCTTCGTGGGGAAATCTATCCAAGGCATCAGGTAAGACAAACATGGGAACAAATCTCCTGAGAGCAGACTTGAAAATCAGTATTAGTTCAATATATATTTATATATAAACATAAGCCATACGTGGTCTTTCCAATAAAAGCATGCAACCATCATTTCTGATCAAAACATCATGCAGACAGTCTTATACTGAAACCATTCATAATTGCACAGGCTATGAGCATACTGGTCAGCATATAAATTTCAAGATACAAGCTATAAAACACTTATCAGAAAAACATCGGGTTTGATGCAACTTCTAAGAGGAGTGCTCGTTTCCACCCAACTGTAGGCTCAGCAACTCCGACTGGATTTACCACTAGCCACCCCCGAGCTAGACCATGATGCTTGAGACTCTATGTCTCTATTCTTCAGCTATCGAGAATGAAGGTTACTCTCCTTCTTCTCTGCTATCACTCACTCTGTATTTTGTTCCATAGTTCTTTCAATCTTTTCCTGCGATCCCCCCCCCCCTGCGTCCCCCCTCCCACACCTTTTACCTTCCTTTTCTTTCTCGGCGAGGTTGCATGTGGCACAAATTCCCCCGTGGTGGTCAAGTCTAAGGCCTCCACGGATGGGCGGTTCACCCCCATCCCTCATTAACTCATGAGGAGCCTCTTCACCTACCATCCTGGTGAGAAATTCATTTCGGGGCCAGCGAGCCGCTCTTGGTTCTCCAGGCCAATGAAGACCAAATACGGTATTGGTTTCGGTGGAAGTTAACCCCACCTTTCCAGGTGCCTTCCACCACCTTTCTTCAGCCATCGTGGTCTCTTTTTTTTCAGCACATCCCCCTCCCAATAGTCCTACATCACACACACACACACACACACACACATATATAATGTTAATTTACATTTGTTGACCTTGTATACCAAGGTCCATTCAAAATCACACATTCACATCTTTGAGTTTGCCATAGTTCTTGGCCAGCATAACTATTTTTACAGACTGGGGGAAACAGGGTATTACAAGTGTTGTGATCAAACATTCATCCAAGGTAACCTGGAATCAACACAAGAAGTTTCTCCTATAGGAGATGTTAGTTGTATCTGGTAAATGATTACATTAAGCATTTATCTCGATATGCACATGCTACCAAGTATAATAATTTTCAAATAATGCTACCTCAACTATATTGTTTACTTGTAATGGGGTAGTTATCGACTTTGTCATGTGCAACTTTGAATATTTTCAACTTAATTAATCAAACTTGGAACCTGGAGTCTTGTCCCCAAGAATGAGTGTGTTGATTTTCTTCAAAGTCTCCTTCACTCAAGATGACAATTTCTTTCTTCAACTTGTCTTCTGTACTAAGACAATATGCTATCTTTATAGAAGGTTGGGTTAGAGAATAAACTCTATGATCTCAACTTTAATCCATCTAATACCTTGACTTTAATTTTGACCAAAGGTTAGTATGATGGTCATAGCTTCAACATGCAACCTAGATCAAAATAATGTCATATCAAATAGATGCATATCAAAATAATCAAACCTGGGTTGCATTATTTCTCTGAATGTGTTGGATCTTGAGATCCTTCTGGATCTATGGTAAGAGATCCCTTCTCTTGCAAATACCCTTTAAAGCTTAACAATTTAAACATATGTGAATACATACCTCTGATAGTATTTGCAGGCAGTGCCACAATCTGGTAGCAACGGTAATAATTACCAACTCTTAAAAACTTCAAGGGTGACTGCAACTGGTACTGCAGCTGATACTTCAATTGATATTGCAACTGCAATTGATAATGCAATTGATTCTGAAACTACAACTGCAACTGCAACTTAGGGTTTTATGAGGAAACCCTAATTTTTCAAACTTCAAATTTTGAAATTATGATCCAGGGGCTAGATGCACTAAGCTGAGGTGAGTAAACTGGTGCAGTCAGATTTCTGAAAATCCAAAATTTTCCCCTTCAAACTTGACAGCGAAATTATGGACTGGTACTTCTGGTACCGGTTTCCTAGTTTTCTAGTACCAGTGAAAACCAGGGTTTCACTTTTTGGGAGTTATATCCACTGAATAAGTACGCTCAAAGTGCCAAAGATTTCCCTAGGCTAGGGCGCACTTTTCTAGATGGTTTTTAGGTTGAAATTCCTCTTCAATAAAAATCCCTAATTTTCTTGTACGGCTACAGTGACGTTTTTATTTATCCAGTGAAAGATGCTCTCTTTAACTTAGCTCTGATACCATGTTAAGGTTTACGCTATTATTAGGTTTCTTTCCAATTTACTATATAACAATAGCATAGCTAGGATCACTGAGAGAAACAAAATCACAAGATACACAACATTTATCCTAGGAAACCCTCATGGGGAAGAAAACCCAACAAAACTTCCTTAATATAGATATCCAATACAATGCCAAGACAATAAACCAAACACTAGAGAATATCCTCTATTGAGCAATGTGCCTCTCTCTCTTCCTTCTTCTCCAACTGCAGCTACCAAACTTGTGCTCTAGATGATCGAATGAGTGAGTGAACAAATGAGGTGCTAGCCTCCTTTATTTATACTAGCTGGAGGGTGTTGGAAAGGTGTCTCTTCACTGGGCAAGGCCAACTTGTCTTCTTAGTGGTTAAACCCATTTTAATTAGGCATGGTGGCCGACTTCTTAATTTGCATAATACAATTAGGGTTTGACCAATCCACAAAAGAGGATTTGGTAAATTACAATGCCTGACATGATCAATCCACAAAAGGGGATTGATCTAATTAATAATGGCTTAATAAATAAATAGAATACTCTTTGCAGTTACAATATTTCAACAATGGAAAATGTGAGAATATAGGGGATCTTGGGAGGTGGGAGGGGGGACTACCAATGGGTAAATTTTATTGTCCTCAAGTGGTGATCCCTTTCTTGCATGTGGTTGAGGACTCCGTAGTAGCAGTGGATGTACTTGGTCGAGTGGCAAGCAATGTGGTTTCTTTAGAGAGATGGATAAGATTGTGTAACTCGGGAAGAGTAGGACATTTGTTAGTGGGGTGGCCTTCTATTTCACATAGTGCACAAGGACGTTGATCTCGGGGAGGAAGCGGAGCTATGGGCTCGTTCTTCCTCCATCTATCCCCAGTGGTGGTGGTGTTGTTGCTAGTTGGGGGTGGGGGTGGTGTGGCAGGAGCTTGTATTGGGATCCACATCGGTAATCCCTGTATTGGGATCCACTACACACACTTGTGCTTAAATAGAAGGGTGTAGGAGAGGTGGTGCTCCATGATATGCCCCTAGCGAGGATGGGTCCTTGAATATTCCAGGACCCATTTCGATGACCGAAAAAGCATCTAAGCTAGTGCGGACAAGGGAGAGAATGTTATCAATGTTGATGGAATGATTAGGATCGTAATGTGTAAGTTGGTCGATGGTGACGATTTTTCCATTGTGGGGGAACATCATCATTTCAAACACAGAAGAGACTACAACCTTCATAGCATACATGTAGCTACGCCCAAACAAAATATTGTAATCAAGTGGGGCATCAATAACTTCAATGTCAATTAGGATGGTTTTTCCCCCAAGCTCTATAGTTACATTTTGGAAGAGCCCTTCGGGGGATGATGGGTGATCGTCGTAATCTCTCAGGGTGATGGCATATGGTGCTAGTTCAGGTGAGCTGAGTTTTTTCCATACTACTTTGGACATGATGCATGTGGATGCACCTTCATTGATGATTCACCGATGAACTGTGATGTTCTAAATCTTAATTGGTATCTAAAAATCTACCAGGGTGGGGAGTAGTGGTTCTCCGCTATCTAGATCAAAGGTGATAAGTTGAGTATCAGCTGGTTCAACTACCCCCAAGGTGGAAAGAAGGGATTTTCGCTGAGATGGACAGGTTTGGAGGATCTCTAATACATACATGGTTGCAGGAGAATGTGTTAAGTCATCGACCAGACTGTAATTATGGGTTTCCCTAGCATGAGGGTTATGTACATTATGTCATAATGACATGCGAGGTATGCGAAGGTTTGGTTCAGTGTTAGGGCGGGGAATTATCAGCGGTTGTCCAGCTGCAGTTGGAGTTTCTTCTGAAGTGGTTGGGGTAGATTCACGAGGCAGGCCATATTGACGACCATGTGTTTGCAGAAGAATATTTTCTTCGCTAGTAAGGAGGATATTGTGATCGACCGGATTTCCAGGTTGATTGAGACCTAGGTTTTGATATTTCCCCAGTTGTGGTGGGGCCAGGAGAATCTCTTGTTGGGTATTCATCACAACTTGGTGTGGAATAGGGTTTTGCAAAACGACCGTAGGTGGTGGTTGCAAATAATGGTGTGGGGCCTACTCAGGGGAAGACAGTGCTGGAGGGCGTTGTGTGTTCATGGATTCTTTCATCCATTTGAAATCGAAGATTTGGGGGAAATTGTGAGTATAATGTCCATACTCGCAACATAGAGTGCAAGGAAAGTTAGTTCTGAGGTTATTGTTATGCCTTTGTCATGGTTGATTGTTATTGTTTCCCCCTTCGTGGTTTTGGTTGCCTTGAGTCTGGTTGCCCCCAGCGGGACGGTTTTGTTGGGGGTCATTTCCTCCTGGTCTCAGGTTGTTATTGTTTCAATTTTTTCCTTTCTTCTTGGAATTATTCGGCTAATGGGATGGATTTTTCGTATTCAATTGTTTGAAAATCTGAACTTATTGAATGATAGAGGGATGAACAAAGTTAACGTCGACATGTGGTTGTCCTGGTGGAGGAGAAACTAGTTGTGGACCAGGAAATGGAAAATATGGATTATTTTGTGGAGACGATCCATATGGTGTGTAGGAAGTTGACGCACTTCCACTACTGCTAGGGTTGTAGGCAAGGTTTGAGGGTGAACTCATACTTGGTTGAGAGACCGGATGCATCATGGGTACCGGTGGGGGTCCACCCAATGGTGGAGGGGTAGCAATAGGATATGACTATTGGTGAGTAGGAGGAGGGTAATAAGACGTCCCTCCATATGGTTGTGGATATTGATGTGCACCATAAGTGGGTGACAAGTGGTTGTAAGGGTTGAGATGGTCATAGAACCAATCAATCCATCTGCAGTGTGGGACATCCCAGGTTTGTCTTGGCCAAATGGTATGGGTCAGGGTGCATCAGGAAATATTGTGTACAAGTAACCTGATTGATCATAGATGAGATCAAATTGTTGGGCCTTGCAGATGGCCTCCTCTTCTGATTGAGGAAAGGTGGATGCTACATCCTTGGCAATAACAGATACGAGTGATTTAAGAAACCAATCAAGGTGTTGTTAAAAGGTGGTTTCTGCTTTACACAAACTATGTCGTTGACGCCATTCATGGATGTGGTCAGCGATATGGATATCAATGGTTTGTTTGAAATCAGAGAGAAGTTCTAAACCAGTGTCATGGAAAACTGGTAATTGGAAAAAGGACAAAAAGGCCTTGGCCAATGATTCAAAGGTCACATGGGACCCTAATTTTTCGTCCACATACCATTTGGTTGATGAGCCCGTGAGATTTCTTTGAAATAACCTTAAGTGGATGGAATCATCCATGATGTTGTTTGAAGAGAACCATAAGTGGAAGGTCATAACATGGTTGGCGGGATCTTCCCCTAGTTTTCCTTCAAACTTTGGAATATCTGAAGGAAATTTTGTAGGCATATTGGGCCAAGTGGGGTCATGCAAAATGGGATCATTTGTGAGTTTGGTTAAATCAGGAATGTTGAGGTATGCCAAGTATGGCATAGGGAGGTTTGGCAGAGGATCAGTTCTAGCCATTGTGTGACTATGTAATGGACATGTCCCTTGAGATGGATTTGGTGGGTTTGTACTTCCTCTTTGAGGATAATTTTGACCCCCACATCCTTATGAAGGAGAACTAACAGATGGATGACCTTGGGTATTTGACCCAAGCAAATTGGAACCAAGTAAAGAAGATCCCAAAATAGTATCACTCACTGAGGTGTGAGATGGTTGAGTCGGTGAGTTGGAAAGACTAGGGACTCCTCCTAGAATAGGAGGGAGATTCTGCAAGCGTCTATAACGACGAGGATTATGTGGTTCCCCTATGGTTTCCGACTAGCAAAGTGAATGTGTGCAAATGGTGACAAGAGAGAAATAAATGAACCAGAGCTTTGTATATTTTTTACCTTCACAAGATAGTATAACTCACAATTGCATGTAATCAAATGAACATCATACATAAATCAATTGTAAAATGAAAAAGCATGTGGATAGGTGGATTTTTTCCGCGTGGGGAAACAATAAAAAAAAATGCTCGTGGCGTAAAAGACATGTCTTCCTTCCTCTCAATTCAGCACTGGGCCTTCCAATAGCACTCAACAATGGGGTTTGAAGCCACCAGAAGAGGAACTAGCGAAGGTTGAAGTAATTGGTTATAATGAGGGGTAGAAGGTGCATATCTCGAAATATCTGGCAATATTTCCCAATAGCCACACAAAATCTGATCAAGGTGTGATTGCAGCCCACAACCGCCACCTGGGTAGATATCCTAAGTTTGACCACTAAGTACCTCAGTCAAAGTGTGACATTTAGATTTTTGGCCTCGAAAATGGGTCACAGGTTGGATGCTCTCACAAGAGTTGGGTGACTCAAAGAGGGATGCACAGAACAATCAGACCTTGGCCTTCGACCCTTCACGAGCATCTCCCTGCCTTATGTTGTAGGAACACTTGACTTGGAGGATTTGAAACATCCCTATTTTCAACTTCTATTGTTTCAAAATGTGAGAACCTGATAATGGGGCGTTATTTGGATGCCTACTCCCGAGATCCTACCTAGACTAAAACTTTAATTTGGCACCTCCTATGGAGGAAAGTTTAGTGCATTTCTATAAAAAATTTAGATGTCAGCATCTATACATGATGATGTCAACATTCATATAAGATGACATTAGCATATATACATATGTATAGTTGACATGGAAGGATGACGTCGACATGATGATGTGGTAGGTCATACAATAACATCAAAATTTGAGTCAACATGTGACTCAGCAGCGGTGGCCAATCAGAGGTTGCCATGTGGCCCAATAAAGAGGCACCACATGGTACCTTCTAGAAGGCCAGGGTGGCCTATCAGATTCCACGAAATCTGGTGGATTCCACTAAATCTGGAAAAATCCACCTATGTTTGGCATACTTTTCCTTATTTAATTAGGCATGGAAATCGATGTAGAGGATGGTTTTTTGGGCACACATATTGAAGTGGTACATGCTGACAAAGCACAGTCTTAGAGTTTGTGCTAAAGGGGGAGTTTAGAGAGCCTATTCTGAACCCTATTGATTTTATACACAAAAGTCTTAGAATTTCGAGAGGAGTCTAAATCTGGCCTTTGTTTCTAAGTTGGTGCAGCTGAACAAAAAAGTGTTGTAGAGACACATGGGCACAAAAACCAAGGCGGTACGAATATAATAGTGTGCAACATTGGAGTTTATGCCAAAAGGGGAGTCTTGAGGGTCTATTCAAAAGTATATCGAATTTATACTCAAAAGTTGTAGAATTTTAAGAGGAGTCCAAAGTTAACGTATATTTCTGCATTGGAGTAGTTCATAAGAAAAGTGCTTCAAGACACTTTTTTTTCGAGCCAAGTATAATAGATTCTATACTCTAAAGTCTCAAATTTTCATGTAGAATCCAATGGTGGTTTTTGTTTATGTCATAGAGTTGCAGATATGAAAGGTGATTTCAGAAGTTGAGTTGTAAGCCTTTCTTTGTATTATTTCATCATTTTGAAATTAATGAAGATCGGTCTCATTGTTGGGAGTGGACCCAAAGAGGTAGCCAGGATGTCTAATGAACTCTGTTAACAAGTTTTGGTGTGATTTTTGTTGATAATAGTTCTCTCATAATCTATTCTTTACATCTCACAAATTTACTTAGTTAAGTGGAGCTAATCATATAACATTGTGAAGTGCATTGTCATTTAAAAGATCTTGGAAACTGAAAAATATTTGGTATCAATGAAGGACTAATGGTTAGATTGGTAACTTAAGATATTCATATCATCGATGTAGCACAATACCCCAGATGGTTATCCATGCATTCATGGATTTCTCGGCCCTATAGACTGGTGAATTGCAATGGGAGTGGAAACTGTCCTTCATACCTCTCCATGACACTACCTTGCTAAACTTGCGCGACTTATCGGTGTTCGACACTACTAGAGAAGTCACCTGATGCACTAGGTTTCTTATCAATAGAGTACATAATGGGATTTTTTGGCTGGCCAAAGCCTACTCCATCCATGTGGAAGATATTCACAAGTTGACTGGTCTGTCCACAAGGATTCTAGGGCTCATGGAAGCATGGATGAAAAAAGGGTGAGATTAGTCTCTGTGACAAATATGGCACAAGGTGCGGAGGTTGTGGAACACAAATTGATATCATCAACGATGAGAAGGTTCGTTATGCCTGCTATGTAATAGAAATAAAGGTTATGAAGAACTACTTGCGAGGTGAGTGTGCACTCAATGCCATAACATTGGTTGAGTTTAGTGAAAATGGAGCACCTTTGAATTGGTGCAAGTATTTGCACACAGAAATGTTGTAGGCATGCTTTGATGTGCATGACCGAGCCACATGCTTCATATATGGTTACTTGTTGGTTGCATTCACCATGTGGAAGTGGCAACTATTTCAGGGTTGAATCCTCTCCCATGCTCTTAACATTCATATCGCCAAGCTCTTCGACCCCTAGCACAGTCGCCCTGTTTCCACTCACTTAAAAGACCACGACGTTGCCTTTCTACAATGGCACAATGACCTAATTTCAACTACACAACATCCAAGGATTCTGCAGGTGCTTCTCAAACAACACACCCACAACATTTGGTTCGACATGAACCAAGACTTTACTTTTGTAAGGCCTTTAGTTGCAGATCCATCAATATTTCACACTCTCTCGTTACCATTTTATCTGGATGAGACAATTCTAGACATGGAATTCACTACATGGCCTAAGATCACCAAAGAATAGAAGAGATCGATTGTCTCTTACATGATGCCTATGATATCACAATGATCAACTCCTACACAGACACCTAATACATGCCCCAACTTGGCAAAGAGAGATCAGACGCCTTCAAGTTCAGAGGAAAGGGAAGACAAAGGTAAAGAGGAAACACTACCTAGGGGGCTAGTTCAAGTCCCATTCTCCTCCATCCCAGAAACCATGTATTGACTCTCCATCCAAGTCTACCATCTATCCCATTATCACAAAGGCCATTCCCTTGTCTTCCCTTCCACCTCTGATTTGCACCACTACCCCCATTCCTTCTTTATTCCCCATCGTAAACATTATTGATGACCCCCCAATTAAGCCCAAATATACCCTCATCATTAAGGAACTCATTAACCAACTACCTAGCTCGCTCATTGACATATAATTCACTACTACATCATCCCCTGCCCACACCCACCTTGATACCGTGGGGACTGAATCTAGTGACCCCTTTTCCACTAATGGTGGAACCACAATCCCCAAGTTTCCCACCTTTCCCCAAGTTTTGCAAGTCCATGTTCCACTTGACACCCCACCTGAGCACAACCCTAATACTGGACCAGCTAAGGTACCAAAGGTATAATAGAAAATGAGTCTAGATCCTCCCAAAACTCATATGGACACCCAATAGGACACTCACTCTACACATAGCACCATTTCGATCAAGGAATAAATTGAGTCACTACTACAGGATCCACAACGGTGTCGTGCAATCTTGGAATTGTGCCTAGAGCATACCGATGTTCTTGGGACACTTCCTCCAGAGGTATAGGATAGGCTCTCCTGCAGCCTTCACAGTACATTGCCTAGTTTTGATGGTGCTAGCACCCCCATTCTGTCTGAGTGATCTATTTCTAGTGGCCAACCATTGGCTTCGATGTTTCCTTTGGATCAATCCCTCACTAGTGGAGAGATTGTAGCTTGGTCCACTCCCTAGATTGTCCATCTCATCTGATTCTCCACGGATCATCTTGAGTAGAGGATTTCTTCAGTCAAATAGACCAACGAAGAGCTCACACAACAATCGCAACAGTTGCGCATGGACATCGTTGCAGCATCATCTACCATAGTGCATGAGAAAGGATTGCGTATATAGGTCGAGTTTGTAGTTGCATTTGTTTCTGACAAATTTCTCCAAGTCTAGCCCAAGTTCATATAGGTTACTCCCAAACTCTCTGAATACATTACCCAGTTGCACCTCCACAACGAATTGACCTCATTGTCGATGCCTGGTCACAGCGAGCTGCGAGGACCGACAACCTTCATTAAGAGATAGTTGCACTCAAGTTGAAGTAGAAGGAACAGCCCCAGAAAATGATGCAGAAGCTAACACGAGAAATCACAGAGGGAGATATCATCCGATCCTCTCTCCATGCCTATGCAGATGAATGTTGCCAACTCTTTGACATGGTCAATGACTGGTTCGGCTTATTGGAACAATGGAGTAATTGAATCGAAGCATTGCATGCACAACTCAATTGGATAAACATGGAATCCTAAGACATCACTGACTCGGTTGAGCAGGAAGCTAAATTTTCAGAGATCCAAGTTGAATATCAAAGACTAGATGTGATGGATGAGTCAACTCAGGCCGTTAAGAAAGAGCTTGGAAACTTCTGGCCTATAGTGAAAGTTGAGTATGTCGAAATGCAACAGCTTTATTCCATTATTGAAACTGAATGGACTACATTGTTGGATACTAAGCTGGAGGATCCCAATGTGACCTTCATCTAGGAGTTTGTTGCAAGAGCCTCGATCTTAGCAAGAAAACGAAAAAACTATGTGGAGCACTACGACATCTTCCGCGAGTAGGGCCTCACAATTGTGCCTGAGTTGATCCCTCCATTTGTAGAAGGTCACGGGAAGGAAGCCGAAGGTTGACTTTGGACGAGTCAAAGGTTGTGGTCAGGGCCTATTCGACTCTCCATTTTTTAGGAATGTCCAATATTGGGAAATGCCAAAGTTTTGCGAAAAGCGCAGCAAGTCAGTGAAAGACTTGAAGTGGCGGAAAAAAATTAGACAAGCTGGAAGCTAACTGAAAAGTGTAACAACAGTGAAAACAACTAAAAACATCATGTGCCAGTTGGATGAGCAGTTAAAAGTGCCAAGAGCTTCGAGTGCGTGAAAGGAAAAAGCAGAAACAAGATTTCAAGAAGCACCCAAGGGAAAAATATAAATATGGAGCTATGTTTTGGGAAAAGGCTTATTGTTACAAGTGTTACAAGGATTATTATTATCATTCATGTTATTGAGTCAGTCTCGGGAAGCTATTTTAAAAAACTTTGAATGTTATTGTGCTTGTGTAAAAGCTCAGAGTCTGTAATGGGTATCTGGGAGTAGATTATGTTGCATAAGCAATTGTATGAGAGATGTGATCATTGTATGACAAGTTTGAGGTGTTGATAATATAATGGATTGTTTGGGACATAAAATTTGGTTAGACTGTGTATGAATCTATAGTTTCTATGTTGCACAATTACTTATGTCATGTATATTTAGCATTTAATCACCATCTATGGTTGTCTTTGTGTATTGATGTATGAATATGAACATAGTAATGTTAAACTCGATGATGCATTCTCTTTGACTCACTTCACCTCACACATCTCGGTTGCGCTTCGGGTGAGACCTCCTTCCCTTGCGAAAGGTTGAATATGCCAATGCTTCTAGACTACAGTGGTACCCTTTGTTGGTAACCTTCGAGAACATTGGTCTCAATTTTGCGCCAACAAACCCGAAACATAATAAAATAATCCCAAACATCCAAAATATCCCATGACGTAAAATCATACTATAGATGTTGGTAAATTTGGACGGTAAATTATGTGAAATTTAGACAGTATGTAACATACCCACTACCTGCATAAAACTTTTTCGTTTAGTTCTCGACAATGAGAATCCCTGAAGCTTGCATCAGCGACATGCCAATCCCGAGCAACTGGTCTTTCATTCATCTATATGGTTCTCTATACCTAACCGTGGTCGTTTCTTGATGAAAACTTCAGGTTTTCGGGGTTTTGTCCTTTCTAATGTCGAGGGTTCCTATGCCCTCGATTCTCCAATCTTCAATGAGCTCTCTTTCGGCCTTATCCCCTCCTGGCTAAGCCCTGGTCCACATGACCGTGCTCATGAGACCGCAGCCTTATATATTTTTATTTTCTTTTCGTCGGGGTTTCGGGCTTTCTAATGCCAAAATGTATATGCCCTTTGGATCCGCGATCCTATGATTCACGACGCACTCCAACTTCCACTAACCCCCTTGGGCTAGTCCTTTGAGTCCATATGACCTCCCTCTATATGACCTCCTCATCGGGGTTTTGACACTCGTGATGTCCCAACAATTTGGTTCATCGATCTCCGATTCCCGATACGCTCCTCTGCTGCCTTGGCCTCCTGGGCTAAGTCTTTAGTCCACGTGACCTCTATCTCACAAGACCGCAGCCTTGTCCCCCATCGAAGTTTCAGGCTTTCCAATGTTGAAATGAAAACGTCCCCACAACTCATGATTCCTCAAATCCCGACGTGTCCTTTACGCGCTAGCTCTCCTAGCTAGGCTCCTAGCTCACATGACCACGATCCCCGTGACCACAGTCTTATCCCTTGTCGGGGCTACGGGGTTTTCAATGCCAAAATGTATGGGCTCACGAGATTCCCGATCCTTCAAATCCCATCTTCCCGCTATGCTGACAGCTGGCCCCCACAATGGCACTTCTTAGTTCTCTAATATACTGACGGTTGGCTTCCACTCATCGGGGTTTCGAGCATCGCCTTTCTAAAATGCATAAATAAATTGTCATCAGTATTCCCGATATCCCGATGACACAAACGTCGATCAACAGCTTCCTGTCGGGACCTTCCCCATCGGTGTCGATTGCTGCCATGCATCCTCTTCTGATGGACAGTCCCGATTTCTACGGGATTTCGAGACTTGTGATGTCCCAATTCTCACGGCCTCGGGAACTCCGATTTCCCGATGCCGAATATCCCGACTCCCGATAGTAACCTCAATATCCGCCACGTGCATCCTCAACGGGCGGTTCAGATCTTCCCGACATTTCGAGAATTGAAGTGTCTCGATTTTCTTGTCCTTGAGAATACCGATATGTCGATGGCTGGACTCCTGATGGTAACCCTTGGATAACTCCGGACTGATCTGATGGCTGACGGGTAATTGGACCAAGATCTAACGGTCTAGATCCGTCCTTCCTGCACGCACTACAGAGACTAAACTCTAAGCATCTTAACCCGATCCAACGGCTGACGGGATTCCTGAATGAGATCCAACGGCTCAGATTGTCCCACCTTGGGCATTCTTCCACTACTTCATAGGTGTGGAAGGATCGACGGTCCAAATGTTCTCATGGACCTTGGGGGACCTACGATCCTGATTTCCTCACTATTCACGAAGATAGAGGAAAAAGGGGCAAGAGGAGTAATGCTCTTACTACTTCCGTCAATCTGATGGTCGTGAATGACCATGGGTCTTCCGACAAGATCTCATCCGCCGATTCGTTACTTATCCCTACGCTGCTACTTCGAAATATGAAGAGGGTCGTTCCTCCTCATATAGGGTTATTAAGACTTGTGCGTTCAAGTCCTTTTCCTGGGTTCTTGGTGAACCTTTCTAAGGAGGGAAAGTCTCTGTGACGAGATCTATTCCGGGGCATCCCTGGAGATGGGTAAGGGAAAATAGCTTCCTGAGAACGGGCTGGAAGCCTAACTTAGTTCAACCTAGGCATAATTTGATTCCTTTATTAACGTACGTCATGCATGGTTTCCTCTGTTATGAGCATATATCTATTCATTCTTATCAAACACTGCACAGACATTCTTACACAGAAATCATTCACAATTTCACAGTTCTATGAGCATACACATATATATATATATATCATTCTATGAATTTCAATATGCAATATGTAAAACACTTATCAGAAATAACACCAGAAATGGGTGCGACTACTGAGAGGGGTGCTCGTTTCCACCCAACTGTAGGTGTAGCGACTCCCAGCGGATGTACCACTAGCCACCCCCAAGCTGAGACTGCGACGTCGTGAGACTACGTCTCTCTGTCTACTAGTGACCAGGAGTGAAGGTTGCAATCCTTCCTCTCTGCTATCACTCACTCTGCGTAATGCCAGAGTTCCCCTTGTGTCTGCCCCCCACAATCGCTTCTACCATACGCCTTATCCTCTCATGAGGTTGCGTATGGCATGATTACCCTCGCGCCGATCAGCCCTGACGGCTCTACGGATGGGCGGTTCACCATCCCATCCCTCACCAAGCCACCCGCCTACCAGCCTGCGAGACATTAAATTTGGGGGCCAGCGAGCCACTTTTGGTTCTCTGGGCTAGTGGAGTCCAAATACGGTATTAATTCTCGGTGGAAGTTAACGCCACCTTTTTAGGTGCCTTCCACCGCCATCGTGGTCTCTTTTCTGCACATCCCCTCTCAGCAGTCCTGCAATAAGTTCAAAATGTCATTCACATTTATTGACCTTTTCCTCAAGGTCCCTTTTACATCACATATCCATTTTTATGAGTTTGCCATAGTTCTTGTCCAGTCCAGTTATATTTACAAGTTGGGGGAAACAGGGTGTTACAATTCCATCCCCTTTAAAAAGGAACATCATCCTCGATGTTCTTATCTACTAACGTGAATTGCATGTACAGAAGTAAACAAAATCATATATGCTTGTCTCATGGCATCCTCCATTTCCCATGTAGATTCATCTGGGCCAAAATGTTTCCACTGCACCTTGACCTGTGCAATGGTTCTGTTTCAGAGCAGGGTTTCCTTTCTATCCAGTATGCATTGGGGTTCTGGTAGAAATTATCCCTCCCGTTCCACCTGGATCACAGACCAGTCAATTATATGATTAGCATCATGTACATATTTCTTCAATAATGAAACATGGAAAACATTATGTGCTTTTACTGTGGGAGGAAGTGCTAGCCGATAGGCTACAGGTCCCACTCTGTCTAGA
>ML777663.1:1140453-1154283 GCA_009831015.1 Picea engelmannii | reverse complement strand
GGATCTACTGCTACCCCTTCCTCGGACAGAACATGTCCCAAGTAGTGTATTTGCTTCTGAAAGAAGTCACATTTACTGAATTTGGCATAGAGTTGATGCTCTCTTAGCACTTGCAGCACAAGTCTAAGATGCTCTTCATGTTCTTCTCTATTTTTAGAGTAGATTAATATATCATCAATAAAAACCAGTACAAATTTTTCTAAAAATTTACTGAGTATATTGTTCATTAAGCACATGAAAGTGGCAGGGGCATTGGTTAACCCAAATGGCACTACCACAAACTCATAGTGACCATACCGTGTTCGGAAAGCGGTTTTATGGATGTCTTCACCCTTAATTCAGACTTGATGGTATCCCGACCTCAAGTCAAACTTTGAGAAAATAGACACACCTCCCAACTGATCGAATAGATCATCGATCCTGGGCAACGGGTACTTGTTCTTTATGGTTACTTTATTAAGTTGTTTATAGTCTATACACAGTCTAAGGGTGCCATCCTTCTTTTTCACAAACAGGATTGGTGCTCCCCATGGGGAAACGCTGGGTTGAATATAACCCTTATCCATCATTTCTTTCAATTGTAACTTGAGTTCTACTAACTCAGGTGCGCTCATTCGGTAAGGTGTCCTGGACACCGGCACCGCTCCTGGTGCAAGTTCTATTGAGAAGTCTATGTCTCTTCTCGGAGGTAGACCCGGTACCTCTTACGAGAATACATCTATGTATTCTCTCAGGATAGGGTGATCATCAGGGCTTGGTTTAGCACCTTCGGTTGTTTTCAACACCTGTATTGCATATAGGGGACATCCCTTTCAACAATACTTTCTCATTTGCAGGGCTAATATTTGTCTCACCGAGACCGGTTTTTGGATCCCTTGGAGGGTTATCCTATTTCCTTCTTTGCTCACACCTTCTAAGGTTTTATGGTAATAGTCCAGTTTGGCTTTATGGGCGTCCAACCAATCCATACCGATCAACATATCGTACGATCCCAGGGGTAATACATTAAGGGTTGCTTGGGTGGGGAATTCACCATCATAAATTGACAAGCTGGTATGAACTCTACTACCTTTATTTTGGTGCCGGTGGCTAACTGTACCAACCATGGTTTGGTTTGCTTCTGTGGTTGTAGTTTACACTTATCAACAGCTCTAGGGAATATATAACTCAAATTTGAACCAGGGTCAATCAAAACAGACACCAGATGGTTGAAAATCATACCTTCTATTTCCACCACTGAAGCTTGCTGGTCAGCTTGGTTATTATCCAAGGCTGCATAAATCTGTGGCACACTTCTTGCCACATCGTTGACTGTGGTGGCTTCCTGCATGTTATAAATTTTTCGATTGTTCTATTGTCAGTGTGGACAGTCTCTCCGGAGATGCTCTCCTCCGCAATACCAACATTTCAGAGGTTCTTTCTTTGGGTTGTTAGTCTTCACTGATATAGGTCCAGAAGTTTTATTTCCGTCCCCCGAGGGAAAGTTCTGTTGGAGTACACTCCGGGTTGGGAAATTCATTCTGGGGTTCTTTTTGTAGTTTTTAAATCCCGAGGATTTGCTCCCCTTTTTCTGAAATCTCGAACCACTCTTCCGTCTCCAGTCTCCACGAGACTCTGCCCGATGTCCATATTGTTCATGACAATATGTTGCCTTTCGTATAGTGTCTTCTAAGGTCTTTGGCTCGTCCAATTCAATTCGGTTCTGGTATTCCTTGGGTAATCCACTGATGAAGCGTTGTACCTTCACCTTCTCTGCTTTGATGTAGGGTACATATCTCAGTAAGTCGAGGAATTTGTTGACATACTCCTCCACCGTAAGTTGTCCCAGTTTGAGTTCATAGAACTCTTTAGCCTTTTCGTAGAAATATCTCTCCGACAAATACTTCTTCCGGAAGTATTTTTCAAACTGTTTCCAAGACAGGTCCTCCTCGCGGACCCCTTTCATATTCTTAAGGTCTTCCCACCAGATGGAAGCTTTTCCATTCAGATTGAAAGTGGCCACTCGGGCCTTCAAATTTTCTCAAAAATCATGGACTCTGAAATATTTCTTCAGTCCAAGTAGCCAAGACTCGGCTTCCTCTCCCTTCTTTATCTCACCGTCAAAGGAGGGAGGTTTGGCCTTTTTGAATTCCTCAAATTTATGACTCTTGGAAGTCTTTTGCTTCTTTTGTTTTTTTTTAGAATAGGAACTGGTCCTGCTGCTGGAAGAGCCTTCTGAATCGCCAGCTTCCTTCTCAGTGGAATCGCCTGGCACTGGTCCTTTACCTCTAGGGTGGACCTTTCTTGACGTGCTTCTCTCAGTATGGCCACTGATACGACCATGATTCTGCATCTCAGGTTCATGATGCATTTGTCGTTGTAGGTCGGATAAGCTCTGTAGTAAAACTGCATTAATTTCGGTTTGCTTTTCTTGTTCTTTCATCATCCTTTCATTGTCGGCCTTGCAGCTTTGCAACTCAACCATGAGACTCCTCACAGTCTCGGCTAGGTCTGGAGGGGTTCCTATTGCTCTTCTCTCGTCAGACTCTTTGTCTCTATTGTGGGTGCCTTCTCCCACCTCTTGGTGAATCACCATACTCTGCGTCTGTAGATTCTCGCGGTTGATCATCCGCTTGAGTGAAAAGACAAACGTTGGCTATTAGTCAAGAGTTAAATTCATTTTTATAAATTGCGCATAAATTCATAACTTCTTTCACTTGCATACACAGTCGGGTTCTTATTTTCCAAGTTTTAATCCTGGACAAGAGATTTAAGTCAGGGGATTACTCCTCATAGGAGTGCTTCAAACGAGGTTTATGCGCGACTCGTGCACGAGCCCAATCAGGCCGAGTGTTGTAACCATGCTCTGATACCACTTTGTAACATGCCCACTACCTGCATAAAACTTTTTCTTTTAGTTCTTGACAATGAGAATCCTCGAAGCTTGCATCAACGACATGCCAACCCCGAGCAACGGGTCTTTCATTCGTCTATACGGTTCTCTATACCTAACCGTGGTCGTTTCCTGATGACAACTTCAGGTTTTTGGGGTTTTGTCCTTTCTAATGTCAAGGGTTCCTATGCCCTCGATTCTCTGATCTTCGATGAGCTCTCTTTCGGCCTTAGCCCCTCCTGGCTATGCCCTGGTCCACACAACTGTGCTCATGAGACCGCAGCCTTATATATATTTTTTTCTTTTCATCGGGGTTTCGGGCTTTCTAATGCCAAAATGTATATGCCCTTTGGATCCGCAATCCTCCGATTCACGACGCACTCCAACTTCCACTAGCCCCCTTGGGCTAGTCCTTTGAGTCCATACGACCTCCCTCTATATGACCGCAGCCATACCTCCTCATCGGGGTTTTGACACTTGTGATGTACCAACAATTTGGTTCACTGATCTCTGATTCCTGATATGCTCCTTTGCTGCCTTGGCCTCCCGGGCTAAGTCTTTAGTCCACGTGACCTCTATCTCACAAGACTGCAGCCTTGTCCCCCATTGGAGTTTTGGGCTTTCCAATGTTGAAATGCAAACGTTCCCACAACTCGCGATTCCTCGAATCCCAACGCATCCTTTACGCGCTAGCTCTCCTGGCTAGGCTCCTAGCTCACATGACCACAATCCCCGTGACCATAGTCTTATCCCTTGTCGGGGCTACGGGGTTTTCAATGCCAAAATGTATGGGCTCACGGAATTCCTGATCCTTCGAATCTCATCTTCCCGCTATGCTGATAGTTTGCCCCCACAATGGTGCTTCTTACTTCTCTAATATACTGACGGCTGGCTTCCACTCATCGAGGTTTCGAGAGTCACGTTTCTAAAATGCATAAATAAATTGTCATCGGGATTCACAATATCCCGATGACACAAATGCCGATCAACAGCTTCCTGTCAGGACCTTCCCCGTCGGCGCCGATTACTACCACGCGTCCTCTTCTGATGGACGGTCCCGATTTCTCCAGGATTTCGAGACTTGTGATGTCTCAATTCTCACGGCCTCGGGAACTCCGATTTCCCGATGCCGAATATCCTGACTCCCGATAGTAACCTCGATCTCCGCCATGTGCATCCTCAATGGGCGATTCAGATCTTCCTAGCATTTCGAGACTTGAAGTGTCTCGATTTTCTTGTCCTTGAGAATCCTGATATGCCGATGGATAGACTCCCGATGGTAACCCTCGAACAGCTCCGAACCGATCTGACGGCTGACGGGTAATTGGACCAAGATCTAATGGTCTAGATCCGTCCTTCTTGCGCGCACTACAGAGACTAAACTCTAAGCATCTTAACCTAATCCAACGGCCGACGAGATTCCTGAATGAGATCCAACAGCTCAGATTGTCCCACCTTGGGCATTCTTCCACTACTTCGTAGGTGTGGAAGGATCGACGGTCCAAATGTTCTCATGGACCTTGGGGGACCTACGATCCCGATTTACTCGCTATTCATGAAGATAGAGGAAAAAGGGGCAAGAGGAGTAACGCTCTTACTACTTCTGTCAATCTGATGGTCGTGAATGACCATGGGTCTTCCGACAAGATCTCATCCGCCGATTCGTTACTTATCCCTACGTTGCTACTTCGAAATCTGAAGAGGGTCGTTCCTCCTCGTATAGGGTTATTAAGACTTGTGCGTTCAAGTCCTTTTTCTGGGTTCTTGGTGAACCTTTCTAAGGAGGGAAAGTCTCTGTGACGAGATCTATTCTGGGGCATCCCTGGAGATGGGTAAGGGAAAACAGCTTCCCGAGAACGGGTTGGAAGCCTAACTTAGTTCAACCTAGGCATAATTTGATTCCTTTATCAACGTACGTCATGCATGGTTTCCTCTGTTATGAGCATATATCTATTCATTCTTATCAAACACTGCACAGACATTCTTACACAGAAATCATTCACAATTTCATAGTTCTATGAGCATACACATATATATATCATTCTATGAATTTCAAGATGCAATATGTAAAACACTTATCAGAAATAACACCAGAAATGGGTGCGACTACTGAGAGGGGTGCTCGTTTCCACCCAACCATAGGCGTAGCAACTCTCAGTGGATGTACCACTAGCCACCCCCGAGCTGAGACCGCGATGTTGTGAGACCGCGTCTCTCTATCTACCAGTGACCAGGAGCGAAGGTTGCAATCCTTCCTCTCTGCTATCACTCACTCTGCGTAATTCCAGAGTTCCCCTCGCGGCTGCCCCCCACAATCACTTCTGCCATACGCTTTATCCTCTCATGAGGTTGCATGTGGCACGATTACCCTCGCGTCGATCAGGCCTGATGGCTCTACAGATGGGCGGTTCACCATCCCATCCCTCATCAAGTTGCCCGCCTACCAGCCTGCGAGACATTAAATTTGGGGGCCAGCGAGCCGCTTTTGGTTCTCCGGGCCAGTGGAGTCCAAATACGGTATTAATTCTCGGTGGAAGTTAATGCCACATTTTCAAGTGCCTTCCACCACCATCGTGGTCTCTTTTCTGCACATCCCCTCTCAGCAGTCATGCAATAAGTTCAAAATGTCATTCACATTTATTGACCTTTTCCTCAAGGTCCTTTTTACATCACATATCCATTTTTATGAGTTTTCCATAGTTCTTAGCCAGTCCAGTTATATTTACAAGCTGGGGGAAACAGGATGTTACACAGTAGATGATGGTAATATAAAATAATGAGTTTGAGGTGGTTGACGTAGACCGATGCTCGAATGGTAATTCGGAAAAAAAATCTCGAAATGGAAATCCTGAATGGAGAAATTCCCAAAATGATTTATCTGAAGGTGTTCAGGGAGAGGGGGTTTCAGAAAGCATGGGAAGCATGTCCTAGGTGAAAACATGATAAGGAAATCCCAATATGTGAAACCTGATGGGATTTGGGGCAAATAAAATAATAAAATAATGGGTGAGGAATGTGATAAAAAATAAAATATAAATAAAAACAAATAAAATAGAATAATTAAAGTCCATTGGATGTAACCTGGGTAGTTGGGAGGAATGATTGTTATCCTCCCCACATAGGTTCAAATCTTTGGAGTGACATGTTGTGCCCTTAATGGGTCTATAAGACGCTCTTGTTGTTAAGCACCCATTATTCCAAAAAAGATTGGCTTCCCATGTTCCTTTGTGGATTTCAGGGGGTTTTCCCGTGGACGTAGTGAGCACCTATCTCCAGTGTCGTGAAACACATGAAAATGAATAGAATAAATAAATAAACTTATGTACAAAAATTTGAAAAATAAAAAATATATATATCTTGGCTTAAAAATAAATAACAAAATACATACTTTTGGGAATTTTGGAAGAATGCATAATAATTTTAAAAATAAAAAATAGAAAAATATAAATATAAAATATGGTTGGGAAAATTAAAAGTCAAATATGGAAAAATAAATAAAATAAAATAAAATCTTATGTAATAAAGATAATACAACATTAGATTTATGGAACAATGTATGATAGGTAAACTAAATCCTCATTGTAAAAAGTGTCAAGCTGGAATGGCAGAAAAGGTAACTCCACACTTGATGTGCTTTGCATTAGCATGATAGGTTAAAGCATACAACAATAAATGACTCTTGGTCTTCCATAAGTGAAGACTTTTCCAATCACCTATGACTATTCATATTTATAATATTCTTACAAGTAATGCAACTATTATCACCAGAAAATGGCTCACCACAAATACAGACAATGGATGAAGAAACAATTAACACAAACAAAGCATACTACCAATATCCATGGAAGGATTACACTTGGTTTGGAAATACAATCATAAAAATATATATAAGTGGTTTTGGAAATCCGCGTACATCTGTGTGGTCTGACATGGTGTACGACGTGCACAGTGCGCAACTGACAATCGAAAGACCCGTGCGAACGCATAAACGGTGCATTCATGAGTTTGGTCGGGCCTCAACCACTTTTGGGATGAAGGGGATCTCCCCCATACCCAAAATCGCCCCCAAATTTTGCCTTGGGATCACTGAAAAGGATGGGAGGTACCTCCAAGGGCCTCCCATTCACATTTGGAACTAGTTAAGAAAAAAAAATTCATCCTCCTATAAATAAAGGGCCATTGTATGCAAAAAAGGAGAAGCATTTGAGTATTGTTATGATGCTCAATTTTAGCTTTGGGAAGCCATCTTCCTCTTAGAAATCTTTGGGCATCCATATCAAGTGTTCGGAATCTCTCCTCTTGAGTAGCCCATCACTCTTTTCTTCACCATTTCCCTTTGTTAGCCATTGATAGTAGAAAGAAGACTTTGGACTTGGCAACTCAAGAGCCTTCCCAAGAAGGAAGAGGGGACTCATAAGTTCCCATATTTCTCCAAGGAGTATCAATTCTAAGATCAGTTTACTTGGTATACATCTCTTGTGTTTTCTTTGTGCATTCATTTGAAGTTATTATTTTCTTAGTTTAGATTTATTTCATAGTTGTTTATCTCTTGTTTCTTTATGTTAGTTGAGCCACTAAACAACTAACTCTTTGTTGGGATTTCTAGATAGCCTAACTATATAGTTAAGGGACCTTATTTTTCTCACCCTTGTGACAAAAGGAACCCAACATATGGGTGACATCCATACTGAGAATTTGAATCAAAATTCTCCCCAATTAGGTTGTTAGAGTTTTCTTTCTTACTTGTTTGCATGTGCAAGGGTCAAAACTGGCCTAATATCACCCTTTTGAGAGCAGGATTTCATCCCACAGTAAGATAATTTTTTCAATTTTTTTGTCCCTCCAACTTCTGTGCATGTGCGCGGGTTCGGGATGAACAAACGCATGGTCCACGCACTTCTATGCTCTGTCGGAACTATCTAATTGTGCGATCTACGCATTGTGCACGAGTGTTTCTAATTTTTTCATGCACTTGTCTTATTTTTTCAAAATTGTAAGTCTTGAGTTTCTCACTACCACTCAATAGTTTAGATTTGATTTTAGCACTTTGTAAAAACTAGTACGAGCAGGTCGAGATCTCATTCTTTCATACATAGACCCCACATCACACATAGATAATTAGGGAGATTAAAAGGAACCACAATAACTTTGATTTCCTTGGTTTCCATGTGGATGGCTTAAAATGTTTTTTACATTTGAACCTAAGAACAAAGCGTTCATTTTACAAATTCATCACATTAAACTAGGACTAGAAGACCATCTAAACCAATCTTGGAGTATACTCTTTCCTCGCACCTTAGTGTGAACTTGGAAATCAGAAAAATAGGTTGCTTTGATAAGTCTCCATCTCCCTTGGTAACACAAATCACTTTCAAAAAGAGGCCAAACCTCTAAACTTACATGTTGAAAATTGATCTTAAAAGAGTTGTAAGGGTCCATATTCCCACATGCATGCAATTCTAGGATAGTTTTCAAATTTTTAGAGTAAGTCACCTAAGGAGTTTAAATAAGTTGTAAGGACCCACACATGCCCACATGCTCACAATCTAGTACTAGTTTCAATTTTTCTAGATTACAAAACACTTTAGGAAGATTAAGGGTCCAAGTAAGGATTATCATATCTGACATGATAGCTTAGGATTTCCTTTCATTTCTAAGGGTCATTTTAAAAAAAAATAGTAAGTTATATAAACAAGATAAGTAAAGGACCACATGATGTCCACCATGATAAAATATTGAATTTGATTTATTAAAAAATTGTTTCACCATCACCACTCCTTGCACACACTCTCACTCATTCAAAAACCTTTTTCCTAGATACTTGAAACTCTTGTGGACTTCATTTATTTAGAAAAGGGTATTTGTGCACACCTTCATAAAGAGCGAAGTTGTTCCATGACCCCAACTTCACAGCCCTCTTTCACATTATAAAAACAACCATAATCAACCCACTTTCTAACCTCCACAGGAGGAACACAAAATAATTTGATAGTCTAAGTTATGATTTTGGGGACATGGATCCAAATAACTCTCCATCGTCATTTCTCATTTGAAACTTAGAAAGTTGTGAATTAGGGTGCCAAAACCCTCCCAATCAAGCATTCCTATACCATAAGTCAGGGAGACACCCATGAAGGGTCGAAGGTCGAGGTCCAGTTGTTTTGTGCATGCCTCCTTGGGTCACCCAACCCTTGAAAAGCATCCAGCCTGTGACCGATTTCTGAGGCCGAAAATCTAAATTTCATGCTTGATGGAGGTAGCTTAGTGGCCAATTATAGGTTATATCTACCCAGATGGCGGTTGGGGCTACAATTGCACCTTAATCATATTTTGAATGGTTGATGGGAAATATCGCCAGTCCTTTCGGGATATGCACCCTTCACCCCTCATTATAACTGATTATCCATACCTTCACTAGCTCCTCTTCCGATGGATGCACGCCCCACTGTTGAGTACTTTTGGAAGGCCCAATGATTTTTGAAAGGAAGGGCGATAGTTCTATTAGGACACGTGTTTTTTATTGTATTCCCCCGCACGGATAAAACCCCAAACCAGCTTACATTGTTACTTGTTTATGTATGATTACCATTGCTTGATTACATATAGCTTTCAAAACATCGCCAAGATAGTCCACATTTACTGAAGCACTTGTTCATTTATTCTAATCACTACCACTTGCACACATATACATATAGGCTAGAACCATAGGGAAACCACGACATGCCCATCGTTCTAGACATCTAAAAACCTCCCCCAAATCTTGGGTGGTGTTCCCAATTTGGTTGACGCATCAGTACAACCAGCACACACACCAGTGAGTGCCAATGTTTTAGGATTATCTTTTCTTAGGTCTGCCTTGATAGGCACCACTATCCAGAACAATCCACCAATCTACTATCCCTTCCTCTTCAGAAATTATCTCTCCAACCATAAACCACCATGGCAGGACCACAAAACCTACCATATATAACCCCATCCTCTTCTTCCAAGTTTGTGCAAACTTGGGCCCTCTCTCCTAGTTATATTGGTCATCCACCACTCACAAGGAGTAAGAAGAGAAACCCCCACTATCAATGCCCATGCCATGGGGGAAATGCTTGTACATATGGGGGCACTCATAGTGCCCACCATAACTACAATCAAACCAAGCATAGATATACCACCCATACATGGACTAATCACCCTTGCCCATTTTGTGAGCTCTATGGTCACCCAACCCATCAATGCCCTGAACTCACTCAAGAGTTAGTCCAAGTAGTTCGTTTGAAGCACACGCAACACCATCAACTTAGTAGTTATCCTTACACTAATTCGGTGTGTCCCCTCCCCCAGCATGCACCCATTACTCTATTAGGTGAGGTTCCATGCAGCTCGACATCATTTGTTACCCCTCACATGGGTAACCCCCCCTCACACCGAATGTACCTCACGACTTAAACTCAGTCATGTAGACTTGGGGGCACCCCTTCCACCTCTAGTAACACAATGTATCCTAAAGCTTTTCCTTGTAAGGAAAATGCAATCATATAACCACACGCATCACAGGCCATCACCCTTGATTGTAATCAAATTATCCAAGCATGACTGCCATCTTTTACCCCATTTCAAATGCAGGTCACCGTAAAAACTTTATAGCTTATCGATGTATTATAGATAATGGGGAATCCTCATGTATTATGTCCTTGTCAGCTTGGAAACATCTAGGATCCCCTACTCTTGTCCCACCAATGACCGAGTTAAGAGCCTTTGATGGTAGAATTTGTTACCCCTTAGGGATGTTACCTAATCTCCCCATTCAGATAGGTGGTAAGACAGTTTTGATCAATGTTGTTGTCATGAATGGTCTGGTGGATTACAATATCCTCCTAGGCCATGATTTTATCTATTCCATGAGTGTTGAAGTGTCTTCACTCTTTTGAGTCATGATATTGTTGGATTACTGAGAGGGGGGGTGAATCAGTAATAGAGAAATATAATCCTTTTTAACCATAAAATGCAAGTGTTATATCAATGTGGCATTATCATCCAATAGTTTCAGAGTAAATAAAAAATGAACAAATGAACAATCATACACATACACAGTACACCAGTGTTTTTACGTGGAAACACAAAGCAAGAGAAAACCACAGAATGTGTTTTTTCGATATGTCTTTAATAATTACATTGATTGGAAGCACCAACTTCCTTTTTTTTCTAACTGCAACTGGAAGGAGGCTCCAAACACCTAGTTTCTCGCGCTACAACCTGAGGGAAGCTCCAACTCCCTAATTCTCTTACTACAACCAGAAGGAGGTTACAATCCCCTATGTTCTCCGGCTACAACCAGAAGGTGGCTATAACCACTTTTCCTTGCCCCGTCCAACCACCCTGACGTAGAAGTAGAATGATGGAACCACCGTCACACTATCACTGTGAGATATACTGTTGTAAACCTATACCAATCAACCTGCACCAAATAACCTGTAACAACATGTACCAATCACCTGTGCCAACATGTACCATACATCAACCTGTACCATAAACAAATGCATCAACCATGCACCAAACCAGTACAAATAACCTGTCACAATAACCTGTCCAAACAACCTATCACGACAACATGTCTCATAAATTTTATCAACCAAAATAGATCTACTCACCAAGATCAATAACCAAGACAACTCTCAACCATATGCACAATGTCAACAAGATGTGCATCAACCAAGCATAACACGACAACTCATAATCATCACAAAGATCAATATGTGCTCCTAATAATATACCAAGACAAGTTTTCTACATCATCCATAAACCATGTGTCAACAATACTACTAACAAGTGCCTCCAACCATGTACCAATCATGCATCAACTACTCATCAACTATGACTCATCAAGATGTACTAACATAATCAACTATACACCTCATGTATGTATCAACGCATCAACTACTTGTCTCAACCATGTACCCAACATGTACCCAACATGTACCTCAACCAAAAGCCCTCATCAATTTCATCATCCAAATCTGATTTGTAAATCTGTAATAGACTTGGTGTATATGATCATATACCTGCAAACCTTCCTTAACTTTAACAACAAGAGACTAACATTTTCATCAAAATTTACTTTAGTCTCACATGACTAATTTTGGATTAGTCAACAACCCTAACTTTAAATAATCATAACTATGTACCTATAATGAATAAAGATCTCAAAATTGTACACAATGTTCTTCAGTGTATTTTCTACAATTCCTCCAGGTTTCACTACTTGGAACCTCTCAGAAAAGGAATTATAGCAAAAATGGCATACCTTGTTGAACTTTGGTTTATTCTAGAGAGCGAACTTGTAGAACGTGCCTCGCACAGAATATTTTTTGTATGGATATAAAAATGGGACACATAATACTACAAACTTTACTATAACCAATACATTTGATCTTACAGAATTTGGATCTGTTATGAAAAAGTTATGACATTTTTACCCGAAACACATGTTTTAGACTAGTTTCAGGACTAGCCACAAACCTTATTTTCCACATAATGTAACTCCAAAAATACAATGACCCACAAGATGAAATTTTTATCACAGCTACTTGGATATGTTTCCTCAATGGCCTCTAGATTTCGCGGTCTAAATCATTCTAGAAAAAAAGCTATTTTGAAAATGGTGAGATGACCTGTAAATAACATACCTTAAAAAACATCATCAAAATAATTTATCCTCCCTTGAATTTCGTCCTTCTTTACTTCACCTTCCTTCTGAAATTCTCCTTAGATATCCTTTGGTTACCTCATTCATTTGTATATATTCAATATGATCAAGTGTGATTAAAATGAGAGACCCTTGCCTCTTATTTATACTTTTATGTAGCTTCCATAAGGGGTTACCTTCTAACCATCTTAAACCACTTTCCTTATTTTAGGGCTAACCCACTTCTAACCACTTGTCCACTTAGTAATTTCTCCATTAACTTTATTATTTAAATAATTTCTTTTGTATCCACTTTGACTTATAGTACACTCATCACTTTGCTTTATTATTTACCTTCTAACCATCTTAAACCACTTTCCTTATTTTAGGGCTAACCCACTTCTAACCACTTGTCCACTTAGTAATTTCTCCATTAAATTTATTATTTAAATAATTTCTTTTGTATCAAATTTGACTTATAGTACACTCATCACTTCACTTTATTATTTAAATAATTTCTTCTTTGCAACTACTTTGACCTTTTGTGGCTTCTAGATGACTCATGAGGGTTCTCCAACTTCACATGGCCATAACTCTCTAACCATGAGAAGTTATGTGGTGTTACACATACCACTGGAAATGGCATGACATGTACTATCCATATAGAATAGTCTTACCTTCAAATATATCAAAAATCATACCATTATCCATCAAACAAACTTGGGTCCATTACCCATACCTTTGTTCTATCTAAATCCACTACCAAACTTTCTTCAAGGGTTGACATCAATGACAACCAACCTAATTAATCAAGAATCTCCCCCTTTGGCATTGATGGCAACACTCTGGTTCAATACTGAAGTCATATCATTCATGCTCCCCCTGTGACCATCACTCCCCCTGGGACCATGCCTCTGTGCTCTTCCTCCAAGCATTTACCTTTGCATCTGATAAATCTCTCCCCCTTTGTCATCAATGGCAAAGATATCTTTCCATCCAGGGTTGCTCCCCCTAACTGAACTATCCTTGGAGATACTCCCCCCTGACTAAACTCTTCTTGAAACCGATCTCCCAACCTAAATTGTCCTGTTTATGGTGTTTCCTCGTGTAAATCTAAGACATATAAGATAATCATCAAAAGCATTCATTTTGGAGTAGAAATTACTCTAAGTCTCTGGCGAAGATACTCAAAGGTTTCACGTGGAAGCAGTTTTGCAAAGATGTCTGCCACTTGTTCTTTTGTGCCCACATATTCAACTCATATGTTCTTCTCTGCAACTTGTTC